>QLOS01003059.1:0-26635 GCA_003313725.1 Russula sp. MG48 | reverse complement strand
GTGATGAATTGAATAGAGATTACATAGACAAGCTTCTCGGATGGGGCTTGCTGGGCGATTTCACGAGACCCTGAATACTTAATAAGGGACTTGTACTCGTACCGTGACGATAAGCCATTAGAACGGGTTATATTGCATGTATGGGGCATTGTGAGGTTTTTGGATCTTATAAGGCCTTATCAGGTTTTGGCCAGTTTTGCTGATTATATTTATTTGGTTTTATCTGCAAGTCAGTCTTAGGGAAGCGTTCTGTCGGTGTCGGTGTCGGTGTCGGGCTGGCGGAGGGACCACCAGGTGTCACGTGTCAAGGCTGGACGGGGTAAGTCAGAGTACGGAGCCTTCGGTCAGCGGTCAGCCTTAAGTTACTTGGCACCGATCTACGATTTAAGTCGATAAAAAGTTCAAGTTGTAATTGTAGAAGTACACCAAGATGTCTGATTGAAGTACGCATATGTCAGAGGAAAGTAGCTTGACCGTAATGCCATCGATAAATACCCGCGAAATGAGAAGTACGAAGCAGTAAGGCAAATGTGGAATGGCCCTATGTAGCAGGTAGTATGCAGGTATGGACGAGGGGAAGTGGGTGAGGGGAAGAAATCCTGGACGACCTTCAGACTTTCGTTAAGTGCGATTATTGCTTACCTCCCAGTCAAACACCTATACTGTACCCAACCCACGGTCCTGTTCGTCTTGCACTTGCGGCTAAAGATCTTCTTCAGAGCGTCCAGCAGATTGAGCTACATCTTGCACTTCTCCTGAGTCGAGAACTGCGGCGGGCACGTCGGCGGCTTGTCAGCATGCTTATGGACTCCTTCCGCGTGCTCAGGCTCCCTCTCTGAGTTACAATGGTAGGATGCCGAGGTGTTACGATATTCAGTCTCGTGCAGTGCGGCCTTTTGGGACGCAGCATGCACATTGACAGTGCCTGTTTCTCCTTTGATTAAAGTCGGCAGATTCCAAAGTACGAGGCTTTCCAGCGAGGAGGAGCGAGGACTATTATATGTAGACATGTCCTGTGGTCGAGATACTAAGTCAGGAAGGGCCGGGTGGTCTGACAAATTGTGATTATCGTGGAGATAAATGACGAATGAATGAGGGGGCTTGCATGGCCAATGGCAGTAATTACTATTGGAAGGAGGAGAGGGTGAGTTGAACCATGTCTGCAAAAAGATGCACAGTAGATATAGCAGTAGTGCAGGCTCAGGTTACCATGGCACGCGCCGGGTCATCGTGATCAACAGACACTTTGGCCTTATCTAACCTAGGCCGGATGTGTTTGGATGGCAACCCTAACCCATCTGTTATGGTCTTTTCACATCCTGTTCTCACGCCCAGCAAGTTACTGCTAAGAAAGCTGATATAACACATGAGCAATAGCAATAGATAACTCGTACTTACATGAGACACGTATCGGTGACTGAAAAGAAAGGGCAAAGAGAACACGGGGTACAATGACGCTGATGGCCTCGACAGTCTAATTGAGAAAATTCGAAGGCAAAAGGGGGAGACAGAGAGCAAGAGTTGTCAGTGCATGAAGAAGACGCCAAGGCGGTAGAGAAGTATGGAACACGGAAAGAGGCTGGGCCGGGGATGAATGACCGTGAGAGCGTTAAAAAGTGTGAACATATACGCGAACGGAATGGGATAATTGCACAGAAACTGAACGGTCGAAGGGTATACCTCGTGTGGCGATGGAAAAGAATCTGAGGGAGTGAGGGAGAGTAAAAAGTTACCTCATGGGAAGAGAGAAGAGAGTCTGTCGGGGAGGTAAAGGAAAAGGAGACCCGAGAGGTGAGACGACAGCGGACGTGGAGGCTGCATTCAAAGAACAGCAAAGACGATGCATTACCGTAGTATGCGTGAAAGATAATGGCGGCATATCGAGGCAAAACAAACTATGAAGCCATCCCGCGAACGAGAACACAGTGACATGGGACGAGAAGCGCAGGAAGGAGGCAGCGGGGCTCGTGTGAGCGCTGGTGGAGTGGAGGGAAAGGATAGGAAGCACAGAAAAGGAGGGACTGAACCCGCCGGGATACAGGAGAGGACAACAGCGTTGCAGATGGTATGGTACGACAGTGGTTGGGATGGAGGTAAGGTAGGGCTCATTCGCAACCCACAACATCACATGACACAGGACTCAGGCTTTAATAACAACACCAATTGTCTATTAACTCGATTCTACACTCAAATTTAAAAAAAAAGGCTCCGTTACGGCCTCAGGTTTGCTATTCCTGAGGGCTTAACGGAGCCCTTTTTTCATTTAATTCGTTCCTGTAAGTTGTGATAGCGATTTTGTGTGCTCTCATTTTGTCACGCATGAGTCACGTGATGATGAGGATTGCGAATGAGCCCTACCCTTAACTTGATTTGGGTCAAATTCAGTTGATGGATTGCGAAAGGCATCCTTGTCAAGGGCGGAACGTGGGGCAGAAGATGGAACCAAAACAGCCGCCGGAACCAGGTGCTGATAGGCGGCCCGGCTGCCAAGGCTGTGCCAAGCCACTGAATCAACTTCCTCCAGTACACTCGGCAAACAGCGGTTTAACTCGTAGCTTTCACTACACACTATATTCCTATCCCACAACCAGCCCCCACACTGGTACAAACGAAGATACAGTAACACCCGCGTTCGCACAACGCCTCAGGCAACTTTCCTCCCTCTGCCTTGTCCACAAATTTTCCACTCGGCTTACTCGCAATCACTTCCCTGAAAACCACCAGGTTTCCGGACCATCCTACTATCCGTCCGTCACACCATCTACGCATACTAGTTTTCCTCTCCTCATTTACAAGGACCATGATTTCCGATCTCCCCGAGCGCCCCACTATGCAGGCCCCAGAGCATCCTGATAAGCCGCCGGTGCCCCCATCGCGATTTTCGATTCCACAGAAGCCCAGGAAGCGGTTCAGTCTGCTGGGCGTGCTGAAGAAGATATTCAAGCGAGAGCAAAGGATGAAAATGACCAAAGGTTGGGCATAAATATTTGGGGAACCGTCCAGGTAAGTAACGCAGCGTTATAGAGTTGTCACCGGCTCGTGATCTGTCTGCCAGAGCCTGTCGTCGCAACATTGTAAAGTTTTGCAATGAAGAATCTCATGTACCAACACTGAATTGACTTTTGAGGAGAAATCACGTTGTCGTCCGATTATGGTGTAAGGGGAGTACGGTATTATGGTACAATGCTACGGGGAATCATCAGGGTGTTTGTGAAACGACCTGTAAACGTTGTCAACCTCGTTGTTTGAATAAATTTCTCTCCGTTTTCCAATGCTTTGGTAATGGCTGCGGTGGTTGGGGTGTTATTTCGGACCTTTGAGGGAAGCAGCTATTGTAGTTGTCGTCCTTTCTATCAAGCATATTTATGTCTAGTACCTTGTCGGCGAAAGGATGTCAGTAAGCCGTCTGCAGCGTACTTTACAGTGAAGCGAGAGAGCTCGTAACACTTGAAAGGTGTACTCATCGACGTGCAGTTGATGGCGACAAACACTGGCGTGCCGTCGCGGAGAATATGGCAGCCGGAAGTCGTGCAAAGTGCCTGTGACCAAGTTGAAGGAACACTATCGTATCCCTGTCTGCGGATTCGTCAACACGCATGTTGCACGTTCCATCTAGGGGTGGTCTGGGAGGAAGGGTGGAACACCCTTAGACAGAAGGAGGGGGGTAGAGCGCAATGACACTGATGCCCTAGATGCCGTCTGATTGTTGAGCATGTTCAAGGCGGAAATGGAAATCGAAGAGGACCTGTTATCGGTGAGTGAAAGGGGGAGGGATGCGGGAAGAGCTAGTGTTGGTAAGGGTATTGAGTCATGGAAAAGACTTAATGTATACACGGACGAGTGGTTGAGGGATGGCACGAGAACAGACAAATGGGGTAATCAAGGATAGGTCGAAGAACTGAATGGAAGAGATTGGACAGTAAACGCAGAACGAAAGTAAAGAAATGCGATTAAAGAACAGAGCGGTACATAGCGTGGAGAGCAGGGAAGGGACTGTGACATTCACGTGCACCGACCACACCAGGAAGAGACGCGATACGGTCGTGTTTCAGATCACCGATTGCGAAAGACAGTAGGGTTGAGTTGCCAAAAGATGGGCGATGCGCTTCTCAAGAGTATAAAGCAAGCGAGCAGGGAGCAGGGAAGTATGTGGGCGACAGTATCCGGGGCAGTGTAACGACAGGCAGAAAAAACGTGGCCTACATGATGACGAATGGTGAGCGAGCGAGACACACCAGTGATGGATGGTATATTCGACGGAAGTCACCGAGTTTCATGCGAGAAATTTCCACTTCCTTCACGTCCACCGTATGGCGACGAGTCCACAACGCGATCCCACACTTGGTGTTCGTAAAGTCACGTGGGGCAACGTCACCAGATCTGAGACAGATCTCTTCCCACGCACAACGAGAGTCCTAGGGTTGAGGGGGGATCAGGCCAGCTACAGGAATGGGGATGGTGCCCTCAGTAGGTGCAGACTCCATCCCCACAGCAGGCGCTGGCGCAGGAGACGGCCCAGGCTCCTTACTAGCAGGGATAGCAGTCGCTTCAGTTTTAGGGACGAGGGAGGCGGCGGTTCCTCATCACAGTAAGGGCTACAGCCCTCAGGCTTAGGGGCATGTACAACGTCTGGTTCGGCAGAAGTAGTGAGCTCAGTGGGCTTAGAGATAGTAGATCCAACATGGGAGGTGGAACAACAGAATATGTCTGGCTAACTCCTGCGCGGTTGAACGGGCACAGCCTTGGGCTCCAGGCTCTGGCTCAACAATGGCCTTAGTCTTCGCCGCAGTGGCAGCAGCTTCCTTCGGTGGTTCATCATCCGTGGGTAGCGCAACGAGCAGCTTCTCGGTGGGCACGGGTGTGACCTCCGCTGGCCCGTGGTAGCGGGCGAGTCGCTAGAGGCCTAGAGCCCTTGAGGTGCCAGGAAGGATATTGGTGAGCACGTTGGATGTGCACGGGATGGGGATCTGGACAGGGTGCGCAGTAAGGTTATTTGAGCAATGTGGTGGGGTGGAGTGGAACGTATCTCTGCAGCAATAGGGACGAGTTCCTGGAGAGCCCAGGACCCAGGGGCAAGCTGGTGTGAACACCAAACCCGGTGCTGGGGTATCTGGCAGTGTTTACGGCCGCTTTGACCCCAGGGAGTGAGTATGCTTGTTCGGACTCAGCGATAGGGGTGGGGACCTCGTAACCCGAGTCTGGGCAGATTTGTTCGTCGCTCGTTTATCAGGATGCCCTAGGACTTCTTCCCCATGCCTAATCTCTACGTCTGACTGGGAGCTGTATGTCTGCATGGCAACAGAATGTTTGAGCTCTTGATGCAGGTTGGGTTGTTACACGTAAGCTCGGTCTCTATGGCCCAGCATGATGTGACTGTCGAGTTCTTGCGGACATATCTTTCTATGGAATAAAGACAGTGTCAAAAATCGGGTTTGCGGGTGAAGCAGAGAGAGGAAGACTTGCGCAGAGATGCGGCGCAGAAAGATATGGAAGACAGAGGAACTAAAAACAAACCTTGTGCGGATGCATGGATTAAAAGGCGTAAAAAGAAAAAAGAGGGTCTCGTCTGCCAGTGGTTGAGGTAACGTGTAGAACCCCCCTTTACAGTAGTGTCACAGCTCCGCTTGTCACTGCGCTGCGAGCTGTTCGATTTGTTTCCCATGTTGGAAATGCGAGATCCACAATACGCACCTCAATTTATTAACGTAATGTCGATAAGTGTATACAGTAATTCAAAGGAGGTCAGGAATGCAACAAATTATGACAAGTGCATTACATGGGCGCAATGAAAGTGTTTCTTAAAAGGCGCTTGAGCCTACCCTGAT
Source organism: Russula sp. MG48 (assembly GCA_003313725.1). Classification (NCBI taxonomy): domain Eukaryota; kingdom Fungi; phylum Basidiomycota; class Agaricomycetes; order Russulales; family Russulaceae; genus Russula; species Russula sp. MG48. The sequence goes on along the minus strand of QLOS01003059.1, from coordinate 20,810 downwards.
TCGCCATGTCGAGCGAGGCAAGGTTATTCAGCTGCAGATGAAGCAGGCAACGGCCCCAGAGATCAGCCCCACAACTATCCGAGAAGGTGTAAATGAATAATTTTAATCCTCCTTGGGCACCAGGCATGTCGGTCTGTAGTGACTAGTTACATTATTATATCAAAAAGTATGGTTCAAGTGAGCCCGAGGCAATATTTATTTATTTTTCTTCCTTCAGCATTAAAATCACGAGTCACGACCCACGACAACACGGGCCCATGTCAATGGCGTTGAATTTTATCCGGCTGGCCGTGGCATCGGTCATCAGTCCCTGTCGAAGAAGGTTACGCCCATGGCAATGGCGTTGAATTTTATCCGGCCTGCCGTGGCATCGGTCATCAAGTCCCTTGTCGAAGAAGGTTACGCTTTTCCTTATACGTTCACCGTCGCGTCGGACAGTCACAGTAATATGTACGGGGGCGTCGGATGCGTCGGAAGGCCAATTGTGCGGACGGATGCAGCTGCTATCTGGGCAACAGGCACGACGTGGTGGCAGGTTCCCGAATGGTTCAGGTCGAGCTCCGAGGACGCCTTTCTCACAGGGAAAGACGTGATAAAGTAGAAATTCTCATAACGTATATTACAGCGCTGGTTAAGGCAAAAAAACCCATACATGGGATTTATTCGTCATCATATTTCGAGCTTATACGTTATGAGAATTTCGACCGTAGTTGCGTTATCTCTAGGCCTTGTCGTTGAAATAATCTCGGTTATAATCCGGATTGTACCTACAAAAAGAATAATCGATTCTTTGTGGAACGAGCTCAGCCACTCGATCATATGCAAATAATCTTAATCCGGAATATAATCCGGGAATTATTTCAACCGAACAGCCTACGCACCACACTTTTCCCATTTGAGCCATGTCCAGCAAAATTAAGGTCATGTATTGATATTTATAAGCAAGAAAAAGGGTAGTCTAACGCAATAAAGTGTCGTCGCGCCAGTCCATGTCCATCTGGGGCTATAAGTACGCCAGCCTTACGGGGGATTCGTGATGTCCTACTTTGATCCAGTGTTGAAGATGACGGACTGGTTCTCCTGATGGGTCATCAGCTAGCAAATATATGCATGCGTTAGTTATACCCTCTCGAATTAGAAGAGAGAACGTACTGGGACGAACGTGTGCTGCACATTCAAAATGCTATGTGACAGCTCGCCATATTAACAAACTCGCCATACAAAAACTTCGCGCAGCCACGTACCCGAACAAGCTGACGTCCATGACCGTCTTCCAGTTGTCCGGGCCTACGAATGAGTCACCCTTTTCGCCAACTCCGGCGTTGTCGAGTAGTACAGCAACCTAAAGACAGAATAAGGGGCGTGGGCACGGGTAAGCGCCACGGCTAGGGAACTGCTCCTAAGGGACGCGGAGAAACCCCCGCCGCACGACGCGACTTGGGAGCAGTCTTTGGGGTGGCCCGGGCAGTCAGCTTTGGAGCGGCCATCAGGATGTCGTGTTGCATTTCCTGAGCGAGTTCTGTGAGATGTCATATGGATTGAACAGGGAGTGTATAAACGCGTCCTTTGGAATGTGTGTTGGCAGAGACGTAGTCACGATGCGTGTCAGTTTATTCATCAGAACTCCGTGCCACTCGTCGTAACCAGTTAGGACGAGGCGTACAGATATTCAGGCTAGTACTTGTACCCTTCCGCCATACTCAATCGCCTCCATAACGCTCGCTGGGATCTCGCATATCGCGATGGGGACGAGTAATCCCAGACCCCGCTTGGCGAGTTCTTCAGCGCGGCTGTATCCTTTACAAGCGCGTCGACTTGGGGGCCTCAGCGAGGTATGTAACGAGTTCCAACGGGGCACGACATCCTGGCATACCGACCGTCTGACAACTCTGTAGCCCAGCCATGGCCTGTCACACCGTCCGTTATCCCAGTATGTGCGCCCACACACATTCGACATTGAGCACGGACGTCAAGTAGGTAAATAAGGACACTTGCCAGCGGTAGCGCATGGTGATCCACCATCCCGATGTCCTCACTCGCACAAACGGCCATCCTCCGCGCGATATATACCGGGTCTTCGCCAGCCTCGAGCATGTGCGCGAGCCTATAGAGCGCAGCGCCAGGCTGCCTGCCCTACATGCTCTTGTGCAGCACGGAAATGAGGCCATAGCGGGCATCCCTGGTGCGATCGTACGACATTGACACAGATTAGTGCAGCGATTCGGGCAGTGCAGGTCAGGTGTCGTTGGAGGGGGAAAGAGCTCGAGCTCGAGAAGGGACAGGGCCGTGCATGCGTCGCCAGATGAAAGCGATGTGATGGTGGTGACAATGCGACGGGTTAAGTGAAGGGAGGTGGGCGAGATTAGTTCGGTGGATGCCGCGATGTTTGCCGGGGACCGGGATGTGGAGTTGGATAGTTGCGCCTGCGGGCGGAGGGTATGTCAACTTCGGAAGCGTGAGGATGACACCAACAGAGACCTACGAAAGGTCTCGGCAACTAAGAAAAAAATGCTAGGGGGAGCCACACTGCATCGTTCCGTGCATCGTTCGGGATCAGTGACAAGATAACATTCGGGTGCAACCAAAGGGAAGTACCTTTGAATGACCGGCGCAGGTGAGGCCCGCTCCACTACAGATAAAGCAGATGCTATCGAAAGGCATGAGAGCACGAGAATGACAAATAGGCCGATGATCGGCGTACCCTGAGACATATACAGTAAAGGGTATGCAACTCGAGATGGAGGCGCGATAACGCCGCGTTCTAGCGAATTCAAATTCGAATAGGCACGCACTGCTCTGAAAAAAAAAAAAAAAGAATACGTTATCAAATCTAAGGGAGAAAAAGGACTTATCCTACTCATTGTAATGTCCTTACAGTAATTTAATTAGGTCCTAAGTGATATGAATAAAAAAAAAGTCAATCCTTGATTTTGTTGTTATGTGTACAGCACAGCCTATGGACTGTAAGATCCGTCCCTTTCCTTTTTGATCCTCTCTCCTACGCGTTCAGTGCACATGACAAGCTGCTCGTCAGGCTGAGCACCTTCCATGGCCATGGCGTCCTACCCAAAGCGGTCATGGATATGCATCGTCCACAGTCTTCGGTACGCTTGCCGCCACCCCACCGAATTCCTACACCAGAGTAGAAGCCACAATACCTAAGTTAGGTAGGGTTGTAGTTTGTCCCCGATTGGTTGTTTTCATCATCACAGATGTCGACAGGCATGGTGCGCACCATGTCTACTATGCGCAAGTTGTCCACAACAGCCGCGATGTTGAACCCCTATACCCGATGACTTGCTTGCACCCACACCCACGTTACTCACCTGAATCATCCCCTTAACTCGTGTACGGTACGTCTATATTTATAAAGGGACCCAGATCGGATGGTGTGCGTACTAGTACCAGCCTACTCGGACTTTCCAGGGTAACGATGTTTATACATTAATCTCCACTCTGTTCACTCCAGCCCTCACCACTGTCCAAGATGTTCCACCGACACCTCGCTCGCGCTGCAATAAGGCATGTGACGAATACAGCGTGTTCCGTTATGACTGCCACTACGCAGGCACCTATTGAGCGCGGCCACCTTGATCACTACCATGCGGTACCACGCTTTGCCCATGTCCGCCATCTCGACTACATCTTACTGGCGCGTGGCCGCCTCTTTGTGCGAGACGACCGGCGCTCGTCACACCCTCCACTCCCGCTACTACGCCTGCACCGGTTCGGTTCGGGCGTGCTCGCCCCTCCCTCGTCGCACTGGATCGGGGCCGTGCAGGCCTCTCTACACTACACTCACTACTAAACGAACGCCTGTCACATGGTTCCTCCGCTCTCTCCAGAATCCGTGACCACGGCTCCACCTGCTTGGATTTGCTCACTCATAGGAGGCGAGTTTACGCGCTTGTTCCTGGATGGCGCCGTCCGGACCGACCATCTTGGAAAGAAGTTGTAGAGTCGAAAGATAAAGTTGGCCACTACACCCTTCCCACTTAGCCTGGACTTCTTTGTAGGTATTGGACGTTTCAAACATTTGGCAGTCGCCCATGACCAGTAAATCCGACAGAAGCCGTTACCGGATTTCGACGAATCGGACTGATACAAAGTTATTCGTCGACTTCGGGTGCGCCATTGATGTAAATAGCCATGATGTCTGGCCCAGAACCGTCAATACCCGGCATATTCCCTAGTCGAGCAGGGGCAGGAAGCTTGCAAGAGTGTGGGTCATAGATCTGACCTCCTCTGGCCGGAGGTGACCCCGAACAAGCAATGTAGGTGCCTAACAGGGAGGCGGAAACCCATGCCATCCTTGGAGGTGAGCTAGAAGCGTTCATTCTCACAATTTTCGTACTCGTCAACTTCCACGACTAAGTGATTAGATGCCCGGTTCCGAGAAGCAAACAGACCGGAGTATTTCCACACAGCTATACTAAAGCCAAAGAGGGGCGTGGCGGCGACGGGCAGCAGATGGCACGACACAAAACGACAGTCGATCTCCAGCGATCCAGAAACAGCAGGGAGACCCCCCACATCACCTCCTCAAGCCGACCCTCGCCCTCCCACCAAGAGGCACGCGGGACCAGGAAAGCCTGACAGGGGGATGTGAGGCCTCGACCCAAAAGGTTGCACAGCGGCCCAGCGGGCGATACTCCGGCAACGCCCGACCACCCTTGGATAGGTTGTTGAGCACCTTGTAAGCTCTCCCAGATTGGGGTTTGGTGCGGTGAGTCTGACGTGGCCGCGTGCTGTCGCCCTTGGGCTGCAGTAACGTCTCTCTTGAGTCTCATAATATCTGTCAAATCAACATACATCTCCCCCACTTTTCACCTCCATACTCTCTGCATATTCTGGCCCAATCGGGGGGTTACCCCCCCCGCACGCGTCTTTGTAAAGTACCTACATGTTGCGTGTAATAAATGCAGATTTAAATAATAATAAAAAGACGCCTTCCACCATGCATCCGTGCCAGCGACCCGAAAAGCTGCCAATTCCAAGCTCTTCTCTGGAAGCGGGTTCATCTAACATATAGCGACTTAGTTGTTGTAATCTCACATCGGCGAAATTGGCATGGCAAACATATTGGGTATCATATTTTTCTGTATTTCAAGTACAACATCTGGAAGTCCACTACACTAAATGATACAAATGATACATAACATGGTCTCGAGATGGATGTGCATAGGGAGTACGATGGAATAACGGCGTTGGACGTGAGTGGAGGATATTGCCAACTGAGAAGCGGGTAGGAACGTCGACGCGCTGAATCAAAGATAGAACATGCTGTCCCTCAAGTTGGGATGAAGCCCATCGCCCCACGCACGCTGTGCGGCCTCGAACACCCGATCCTCCGCTGCCTTGCGCCGACTCGGGCTTGCGCCTGCACCGCCGCCGTTCCCTTCAGCAAGGAGGAACTCGTGGATCCAGTAGCGCGCGCGGTCGCACAAAATGTCCGCATAGAACGCGGGCGGGACGAGGCTGACCGCCTTGGTGGCGCGGGCGTACAGGTAGCTCGCCGAATGTACGCCCTGCTGCACGTCGTCCGCCCCGAGCTCAGACTCGTCGTACAACACCACGTAGTGCGTCGACTTGACCGTGCCGAGGAGCCCCGCGTGCGCCTGGAGGTAAAAGTCAAAGTCGAGCATGGACGTCACGCCCTTGTCGACGACGGTTCCCGGGCGCGTATTGCCGTTCTTGTCGGCGTGGGCGGAGTCGGTCGGGAAGAACCGCGCGTTGTGCCGTTTGCCGCAGACGATCATGCTTAGTGTTGGGTGGTAGTTGCGATTCTCGGGGTCGATGGTCCGGAACGCTGCGAAGATCTGAGGCAATTCGTCTTTAAGAACCTCGCCATATTGACCCTATGGGATACCAGCAACTCAGTACGACTATGAATGTTTTCAAGAGACAAGTCATACCTCGGATACGCCATCGCGAAAGACAATCATGCGCTCAGGTAACGTTTTCGAGTGCCGGCGGTATGCCTGCAGCCGTTCCACAATCATATCTCTAAGGATAGTCCCTTTGATAACCTACAATCGAATCAGTCGACGATCCAATCCACGCAGCGCATCACTCACCTCTCTCCTACTCTTCTGGAGACGAAGACTCGCAGGAAACTGCACAAAATCACTGTCGACACTTGCAACAACTCCCACAATTGACGGGGTGCCCTCGGCGCTCTTTGGACCGGGATGCGTCACGTCAATGCCGACCATGATCGTGGGCTTATCCGTGAGCCAACCCATCGCTTCCTTCTCAAGAAGGTGATTGATCCCGCCAAGCTTGGTGTTCAACTTGAGCGCAACGTTGGCAAGGTACTGTTCTCGTCCCTGAGGATTCAGCGCCTTCTGGAGCCACAGGCATTGTGAATGTACTCCGAACTTCACGGCGCACAGGCGCTTAATGCCAGGATAGAGGTAATCATCCTGTCTCGGGAGAAGAATAAGGATGAAACTGATGTTCTCCATGTCTCCGAAGAGTTCGATGGTCTGTGAAATTTGGGTGATAGCGCCTGTCCTCCGCTTCTGGTCTTGGTGAATAGGAAGAAGCTCGTCCGTCTGTAGAATAGCAGATGGTCTAGGCGACAGGTCGATTCCACTGTTCCTGCACTTGCCGACAAATGCTTCGATGAAACTGCTGAGTCTAGGGTCGCTTGTGTCGTTGAGTGCGGTTCCGTCCGCGTTATCGCGTACGACAAGGACTTTCCAATTTGATGCCTTGGCACCGCGGTGAAATTTAACATTCCGGAGATTCCAGCTTCCATTTTTGACTTGCAGGGATCCCTTGGAGTATGTCACTTTGGGAGCGGGTAGCTCGCGGGCGGGGATGACCGACATCTCACTGGAGACGCGCACCCCGAAGGCCTCCAGCACAGGTGTGCCAGGGGTGTAACCCAAGTATGACAAACCTTGCTCTACAATGAGTTGAGCGTTCACGGCCGGCTTTCGACTTGCGCATCGTAGCATCGCTGCGGTCTCCTTCGGACCCAGCCTGCCCAGCCTAGGCTCACCGGGCTCTATCTCGCAGAGTTCTGCTGGGACATAAACTGGTTTGCCGGCTTTCCCGATGTCGATAACAGGTAATGTGTCTGCTTCCTGCAACCATATTCCGTACTCTTTGGCCTAGGGTCAGGACATGCAGTTAGTTGAAATAAACACGCAACGCACTTCTTTGAAAAAACGTTTCAACAGTAATATTTCCCCCATACTCTTCGCAAGGGAAAGTAGTCTTTTTTGCGGAGATGTCCAAAACACGGAATATCGGCTTGACACACTTGTACCCCCGATATCGTGAAGAGACCTTGACTTTTGCCATCAAAGTGGGGGTTGCACCGCGCGACCGTACGTCAAAAGCGCGCAGGGCGTCGGACAGCTTTCCAGGTTGGTGGAAAGGCGCCATGCATACATTGACATTCACCATTAGTTGTTTGTAAACTGGCCGCACAGACGAATAGAAGCCCATGAGCGCCAGGAGGCGCGGACCTAGGAGTTCCTTGTGGTCGTCATCGAAGAAGTAACGGTTCTTGCCAAATCGAAAGCCAAACTGTGCTGCTTGGCGTTGCGTTATGAGATTAAGAGCAGAAACAAGAGGGTCGATTTCCTTCGCCTTGTCGATGTTAGCCACGTCACCTTCTTGGAATCTAAAACCAAAGGTAATGGTACGATTAGTAAGAGTATGACTCGATGACCGGTGTACCAGACGCACAGTTTCAATGGCGCCGTGGGTAGCTCTCGCAAAAATTTGACCTCAACGGAGTAACGATCGGCATTTTGTGGGGGCCCATCTTCTCCGTCCTCGAAGTACTCCACGTTGCATAGCAATGGCTGAGGTAGGGGCTGCGCAGCAACGAGGCGTTGTGCACCGTCGTGGGTAATCTTATTGATATAAGGTTGAACTGCAGCGTTCTGCTCGAAAAGTGCGAGTATACGACGCTTGACATGTGTTTCAGGCTCGGGGGAAATGTTCATGACATAGTCGTAATAAGTGTCGGATGAGAGCTCAATGGGGAAGAAGTTTGTCCGGACAAGAATGACGCGTCCCAGAGTACCCCATCCTGGCCGGGCGGGGCGCTCTGGACCGAGGTTTAAGCCTTGAAGACGCGTAACAAGCTCGTCGGCGGTATGAAGGCGGGCGTCGACCTGGGCACCTTGGTCTTCCTTGTATACTAGGGGAGCACTGGGGGGGGCACCACTATGGGCGGAACCCGGCTCTTCGCGAGGAGAAGACGGGACACTGACCCTGTATCCTGCCCGACCGCGCCTAACGTTGTTGCCGCCCCTTCCCCGTATGTTACCTCGTGAATGGTTCATTGGTGGTGGACGATGAAAGGAATAGAAGTGGGAGGATTGGAACCGCAACCGAGATGATAATATAGTACTCCACATTTGTGGATAAAATGTGGCTGTGGACAGTGCCAATTTGCTTCCGGCACTGTGAGCCCCCTGGACTTGGGCAACTACACTACTGGATAACCACGGTTGTCAGAGATGGTCAGAGTCAGAGTCAGAATCAGTCACAACAGCCACAACTCGGTCCCGGAGTATCCAGAGTTAGGTTCTGTGGACTCGGATGTGAGGATGTGAACGGATCCAGAACAAATGAATGTGGTCGTATCCATTGGACGTGGAGACGTAGGATGACCAGAAGGATGCCAAGCTCTGGTACATCACTAGCATCTTGCATCAATAGCAGGGATATGAGCGAAAATGAGACCGTTGAAATGATATCCAGAAGTGGCGCGGGAAAAACGCGCGATAACTTGAATTGCGTTGGTTGCGAGACCGTGACCTCAATCTGATTCACGCACTGGCACGCAGGAACCGAAGGCCATGGCCCGGGCATCATCCCTCCTTGGTCTCTCTACGTTCTTCCATATTGAGTTGAAGACTCTGAGTCCAACGTGGGTACTGACTGGGAATTGCTGTGCGACGTTGTGGTGCCAATTTGACTGTTTGGTTCGTACCCGGTGCGGAGCTTCCTCGTATCTTTAAGGAATTTTTGTGTCTAGCCCTCCGCTAGTCCACGTACTAGATCTTCTACCACCGCCAATGCCCACGTCATCGATACTACAACCTCCATTTTTACAGGCGTGGCATATGCTGCGCGCGAGTGTTACAGTATCTTGTTGGCGCTTTGCCCGATCGGTTGGGAGTGCGATGCTACCTCTCTCCCGAGTCCTGACACCCCTGAAGCCAGGTACGTAGCTGGACCCTGGAAGCGGCGCACGTTCGACACCTTTGAAATTATTCAGCCTCTTGATAGATGACTTATCACCCATCTATGAGCGTGATAAATAGCCCTCGTCCTCCTTAATCGGATCAACAACATCACATCAACACAAGTTACAATCTACAACAATGTCTAGTCGTCTTTTCGGTTCCCGCAACATCCGAGTTGAGGCATCGTCGCGCTTCGTGCTTTTTTTCTCGCCGGCTTGGTCGGCATGGTTGGCCAGGCCCCTTCTTCCGACTCCGACGGGCCTAAGTACATTATTCCCGCTATGCGCCGCCCGCATAACCATTACGCACAACCGCAGCCCGAGAAGGTATAAATCCCGACGAAGGGGTCCCTGGCTGCCCCTTTGTCCTTACACGCTCTGCGAACGCAACGCCGGTGAGTCGCGGCATTGTCATTTGTGTGATCCAATCTGCCTCCGTGCGACGCGTGCTGACAACCCGCACGCCCCCATAGCTTACTAAGTGCAAGTGCGGTAGTACCGGGGCTCTACGTGCCTCCCGGCGTGCCGCCAAGCTCTGCGCGCTGGCGTCATCGCGCTTCTTGTTAGGATGCCTGACTGTTCTTCCTCGACAAGGGAGCGCACGGCGCTTCTCCAGGTATTTCCTGCGCCCTCTTCCCATGCATATAAATGTCAAAATGCCAGTTTACTGACGTGCGGTGAAAGTCGCGCAACTTGCAAACTCTGTTGTCGGTGAGGCGCCAGACACCCTAGCACGAAGCCGCGTATACGAGCGGACATAGTCTGGCGACCTGTGCGGGAGGGAGACCTGTGCTCAAGTAACGCTCGTGCTGGTGGCATGTGCGCGCGCGTGTGTGGGCCAGCGTTAGTAAGGTCATAGGAATACCAATGGGGGTACGTTCACCGCCTGCTCCGCAGGTACACCAATCTCATTCTGGGTGATTCTCCTCACTCCGCAGCAGGACCCTACCGTCCGGTTTCTGGCAGCTTGCGCACGAGAGCAGCTCATTTCCTAGGCGGCGTCCTTTCGAATTAGCCCTTTTTCATAACACCCTATGCCTGGCAGTAGATGGTATTACGTCGTGCATGACTTTTTCACTTGAGTCGCGTGCCACCTTGGCCTGCTCACCATCACCATGCTGCAGTTCACGGCATAAGTGCATCATTAAACATTGCGGTGAAAGCGACCATCAATTCTGAGCCAACGCCCGGCGTGATTTGTCTGTTAAAATTAATAGGTGTCGCATTGCCGCAGAATGATTCCGTGTGCCTAACCAGCACAGCCCAGGGGACTACTGTACATACAGTAGTGTACCCGGGCATATAACGTCACATTCCGGGCACGCCATGTGTTTTCGACCGAAACCAGCCAGTCAGCATGTGGCTCGAATCATGAATTATCCAAGATTGGGAGTTCGGGGTTATTGCCCATTGCCACTTGGTCTGGAAGCGGAAGATGATTATACAAGAAACGGATCAATCGCAATAGCTTTTTTTTTTCATTTTTTTTCACACTCAAAATCCTAGTCACTCTTCAATCCGCTACGCGGGACCGGGCGCCAAAGCATGCATATGCTATACTTCCGATGTTTCAATCCGCAATGCGAGGACTAACTCGTGTACAGGAATGGAAATTCCCATTAACGGACGGCTAGTGCAAAGGGGGGGATCGGAGGGGAAAAAGGTCAGCACCGGCGTTAGTTTGCTGCTAATGCACTCCCCTTATACTTACTCGGAACAAGAACATTGTGGTCTACAGTAGGTTTACAGAGTTGGCTGTACGTACTATTTGCGTTCTACAAATGACGTGCGGTCTACTTGGACGGGCACTCCAGGCTGTACACACCAGACATTCTGTATACATATTAGGAGACCAAAAAAAAGGCGGCGGCGGACTCGGACATCGTGACTCCTAAACATCCCTAAGGCTGCGGAGCTGCGGTCGGTCAGAAGCTTCACCGCTTATACTGGATTAGAGTTTCCTCGTTTCAGACTACACCATCCCTTCTGCCAGTCCCATGCTAGTAGGTGCTACACCTGGACTTGTATCATTTCGGGTAGGTCCTTTGACCATAATCAGAGTAGTCCGCCGCTTGTCACGTTTACAGTACAAACTCACCCATATGATTCAATTGAAAAAGGTACAAAGGCAGGCACATATCATGTACCTGCGTATGTAGAGAACGAAGTGCCGCGATTCCTCGGGGCGTCAAGATTCTCCACTATCGGATAGACGCGGGCGCTATTGGCAGGGACTCTCAGAATGCTCTCCAAGCTCGTGGTGTTTATCCGCAGCTGCATGCGGCCGAATGGGCACGTCGGGCAACACTATGATAGTGCTCCGCACTTTTCCCACACAAACAGTAGACAAAGCTAGCCTAAGTCTCGGATGGCAGCGAAGGCTGTGCTTGATTGAATTGATTGCGGCGTCATGAAGATGCGTGATAGGAAATTATAACAGCGTAAAACGACATTTCGGTGAAGTAGCGGGGTAGGCAGAGATAAAGATACGGGTTTAATGCTCACTAACAAGGCTTCACTAACATGCCGCGATAAAACATAAGACGCGCCGCGGAGTCCAGAGGGGGCAAGAAGAGTAAATGACGCGGTCGAGAAAAATGGACAACATGCAAGAGATGAATTCTTTTAGCTTGCATGCATCATGACTTCATCGATCAAGTCCCAGTCGATGGCACGCTGGTCATCAGGAGTATCATCCTCAGGGATCGTCAACGAATCGGCGGGCCACCCTGCTCGCGCAAAAGGCGCGACTGGGGTGTTGACTTCGCTGGGAGGCCCAGGAGGCACTGGTCGCATTGGCAGCCGACGAACCCGGGGTGATGAGATAGGTCCGTTTCGTAGTGGGGTGGATGTCTGCAGTGGTGCAGGTGTTGATCGGACGTCCGGGGTCGTTGCAGATTGCCGCTGTTGAGGCAGAGGTGGGATCACCAACCTTGGCCGCATCGGGCGCGCTGGTGGTGGTGCTGGCTCTGATGGAGTCCCAGGGGGAGACCATGCTGGTGGTGGAGACCTCGGTCGAAGATGCCCGGGTGCGTCGGCTGGGTTAGGGAGTGGTAACCGCACGGAGGTCAAATTGGGCGGTGGTGGCTGGGGGAACTTGGGTGGCTGGGGAAGCGGCCGTGATTTGCCGGATGAGTGGCTGGAACGTCTAATTAGGAAATGATCGATCGGGACACAGCATCCACACACGCAGCGGTCAGATTGCCGGGATTGCCAAAATAAAAAGATAAACACGTACGATGGTGGTGGTGGTGATGGAGGTAAAGATGAAGGCGGTGTCGAGTAGGACGTGGGGGATGTGTCTGGAACTGAAGAAGAGGAGGAGGAAGACGACTCGCAGGATGATTTCGAGATTACTGAAGGTCTGTTTCGCAGTGAATTTGGGCGGAGCGGAACATCAATGAGACGACGGGGGGATGGGCTAGACATTGCACAGGGTAGAGAGTTATTGAAAAGGCTGGGTAGTTTTGAATGGACGAGAGCCCGTTGCGAAGAGTAGGTGGAAGAGATCTGCTCTTGGTGGGGTGCAAAAGGAAGAAGAGTGGCGGTCGTAAGTTTCATAGGTGACTCTTGATCCTGGAGGTAGAAGAGCAGTCAGGTGGTCTGGCAATCCGCACGTATGAGTGGGAAAGGGACGAGGAAGGGAACGAGGAGAGGAAGTGATATAATAGGGGTCTAATAGAGGGAGAGAGCCCTAGACGAAGTACCGAAGCGCAAGGAGCGGTACTAATGGGAGGAGTCAGCAAGGGAAATTGCGAATGCGAGGGTTGTTATAAGGAGGCGCCATGGCATCGTTACTGTACGGTCTCGAAATCGGACTGGTACAAAGATTCGAGCGTTTAGATCCATATCGGCTCACGAACTGCTTGATGTTTTGTAACAGCAGATTTCATTTCCTCTCAGGGACAAACCCAACTCACTCTTCCATCAGTCATGTGGCTCGCCATTGCTTCGGGTCTAGTCGTAAATAGGCTATTGAGGGACGCCAGTAGGAATTCAATTGGAGGTGGCCAATCGGCCTGTTTCGTTCATCCTGATCCTAATTAACGACCCTTACTTCCCTGCCTCTGTTTTCCTAGGAGAGAGCTTGACAGTTCAACCTTCAAGGATCGACGTTTGAAGTCATGACTCTAACCGGATTCAGGACGCATCGGGAGTTGGACGTATCGTATCGGGGGTTGGACGCATCGGGGGTTAACTGACTGAACAACTCGATCGAGCGGTAATCGCTGCTGTTTTCGTGGCATTCCGGAGCTAGTCCACTCTTTCTAATCGCCATCGCCGCAAAGCACGGCTATCGTTATGTCAGCAAATACAACTCGCCAACAACGACACCCTGACTCGGATACACGTGCTACCGCTCGTGAACTCTCACTCGCGGAAGAAGAGGTCCTCGACGTCATCGACCCACTTCGACACCTTTGTTCCGCAGATGACTCTGACCTACTTCCAGCCCAACCTGTATCTTTACGCGACCAGATCATACAAATCAACATTGAGGCCCCGCCCCTCCGCCCCGAGGAGTCTCATCAGACAATCATACTGTCTCTCGCAGTCGATGCGAGTCCTGGTTGCGGCGGTATCGCTTGGCCAGCTGGAGAGGTGCGCTCGTGCGACCCTCATGTCGCTTGCCACCACCACATCCTCCACTTTATCGCTGTCATGTGTTAACTCGTACAACGTGCGTCATTTGTAGGCGTTAGCCAGCTACATTGCCCGCCGCGGATATACCCTCCAGGGTTTGAATATCCTCGAACTCGGTAGTGGTACAGGCCTCGTCGGCCTTGTAGCAGGGTATTTTGGTGCACGTGTATGCGTTACCGATCAGGCGTGCGTCGTCCTCTTCTTCCTGGCCATCGTTAGCTTATCGCCGCGCCTCACATCTATATATCTTCGTTGACCCCGCGGACACAGGGCTCTCATCCCGATCATGGAACGCAACATTTTGCTTAATAGATTACAATCAAACGTCACGGCAACAGAACTTGACTGGTGCGTCGGCCGCTGTTTAAACGTGCGTCGAGGCCACCTGCAAATCTACGCTATCTATTCATTCCCAGGGCCAAACCACTACCCGAACTGCAACCTCCGGACATTATCCTCGCGGCTGACTGTGTGTACTTCGAACCAGCGTTCCCGCTGCTTGTCTCCGCGTTATCTGCGCTCGTATCGCCTCCTCCGGCGCATGCACCCGAAGTGTTATTCTGCTACAAGAAGCGCAGAAAAGCCGACAAGCGCTTCTTCTCATTGCTCAAGAGAAGTTTCACGTGGTCCTTGGTACGGGCTGAGCCTCGGAAAATCTAGGAGCTGCACGCACTAAAACCAACTGGACAGGTTGATGACGATCCTACTCTGGAGAGATACAGCCGCGAAGCGATCACGCTGCTCCGCCTATTCCGTCGCCCATAAGCGAGCGGGTCTGCATCTTTGGATGGCTAACATTTCGCCTTATGGCACGTTAAATTGTGGGCTGTATTTGATTGATACCCGAGGATGATCCCAAGAGACGATGCAGTACAATATACAAGGGTAGAATAAATGTGATGGTGCAGCTATCATATCATTCGACAAGCCAGCACGCGATACGTTTCGGCGCAACGATTCCAGGATTCGTTCGTTTGCTAGGAGTGAGTAGCCCCGGAGTAAGCACGAGAATCAACTGCAAGCGTTCACCTATCAGTGCCTTCCCGATCTGAAAGAAGCAAGAATGAATGAAAGAGGGACGCCCGAAGTCTGCCGAACGCTGAAGATTCGGTGCCTCGTCCCACGTCCTAGCGTATCATCCATCGACCATCAACGTGTAACGAGGTTCACTTTTCCGCGGATTGATCCGGACCCGGAGGCAGAGAACGAGGCCGGGACGACTAGAAATGACCGAGCCTTCGTGCCAGCTCAGCCATTTACTAGTACGTAAAGAATACATGTTGCAGGCGCACACCGGGGCGAAAGTGCGGAGGTGTCAATAAACCTAGCGTGCTGTGCGCGGCGGGGCGGGGCGGACGAGGGGATAGACGGATGGATGGGCCGCCGGCCCAGGGAAGTTCCAATCTTCTTTCACTCTCACCCCACCACCCCCGCACGTTGACCGCTAACACGTTCGCTGGGGAAGAGCCGCGGCGCCGTGTCGGCTCGCAGACTCGCAGATTCGGACGCCCCATTTTTCTTCCTCGTATTATGAGAGTGCGAGGAGTCTAGGAGGAGCCTCACTTGCAGAAGCGCCCGTACTTTCCCATCGGCTCGTGTTAAATTGCCGAAGGACGGCAAGCACCGCGGCGTAGCGCTGATCATGATCCATCTACCGTTCACAAGCTTAACTTAGGAACGGAAGGGCTTGCTGGACTGCCCGATGCGTACAGCACAATATTTTGGGGAGCCGTGGTGGTCGGGTCTCCATTCGTCGCGTTCTCTCGTTCTCCTACGTAACGACGCGGACTGTATGCCTTTAGAAGTAGTGCTGGCCTATACCATGCTGAAAAGTTGAACGTCATATGCTCTTCGCTCACCCCGTCGCCCTTGCATCTAACTTATCTGCCTTGCGTAACTGACGTGCCTGAAGCAGGCTCCACTCATCCATATCGGACGTCCGTGGCTTAGAGGGGAACGCATATTGCCGAGGTATTGGACTGATTCACTTCCATACTGACGTATACGTGGTGTATCTCAAATAACATCATCCACCATCCGCGGCGACTTGAGCCCCTAGCTTCTGGTCCCCCTTCATATGGGCCAATTTAGCATGAGGGGCTGTGGTGGCGTTATTCACCCTCACCACCAGCTGATAGGGACCAGGAACTGACCAAGTGCCACTGGCAGAAGCCAAGCTGCCCGTTACACGTTGCGCGGCGGTGCCAGGGTCTTCCCACCTTTTCCCCCTTTCCCCGCCTTGAAGCACAGTGCGGAGTAGTGCCGTTTGCCCTTCAACTCATCCCAGTGTAGAAATTGCGGGTGTCGCCGGTGCCAATGGGACGCCTTCTCTTCGCCTCCGCCAAGCGCGAAATGAAAGAAAATGGCAACCTCTCACGGTGTCATACATGCAACGGTTTGGTCAAGGCCTCAAGGGTCTAAGCTATCAACCACCCCCTCAACCGCCAGCTTAATAAGCTTTATGGTGACCTTTACCACTCACTCACCAAATCTGATGTCTGCTCAACTTCACATCCTACACCAATGTACTATAGCGGAATGTTCTGATATAAGCAATTCGAATGCTCTGCATGCTTTTTTTGAGCCAGAAATCTATTTATTGGAGAAATCCCATCTTGAGCCTTGAACGTGCTCTCTCACGCTTTTGCCGTTGATATTCAAAGCGGAGATGGAAATTTGCTATCTACTGTATCCTGAGCGCTGAGCTCCAGCAAAATGGTCGCTTCGTTGGGCTGTTTCAGCGAAATCGTCGGAATCACGTTGGGGAGAACAATCTGGTATGTAACCTCTTTCTGAGACCACTAGTAGTGCGCCTGCCAGTGGGGTCTTGCCCTCCATGAACCATGTTATTCAGTAACGTGTGGCTCACACAGTACAGTACAATCTACATCTACGTTACCTGACTGGCGGTTGAGTGGTAAGTCTTCCATTTACGGACTGGTCTGTCATGAGCGTGAAGAGGGCATAGTACATCATGGCAATCGCGGAGCCGAGACATCATGGCGTGTAACGTGCAACAACAGGCAATCAATCATCGATGGCAGATAAGCTATGCTTGAATGGGGCTATATGCTACAGTTGAGTTGTTACTCCAAACGTGATAGTATGAGACTGGCAGTTTATCTCTTGCCAGCACAGCAAGTCATGTCCCACGGATACGGTTCAGCGTTCTTCAGCGGACTTGTTATCCGAAGTGGAGAAGGAGTACCTTTTATCGCACGTTGAGATCATCGACGCAAATGCTCAATCTCTGTGGCGCGCTACTGTCGATCAAAGCTGTGCCTAAGGACCAGTGGCTGCTTCGCAATGATCTGACTGCCCAAGAATACACTATAGTCATCGCACATAAATCGACCCGGATGGATGCCTTTAGTTGCAAAGACTTTTCGTTTTTTGATATTCATTAACATGCGCCTCGGGGTACAGAACCCGTAGCATTGTCGCACAGACTTTACTAGTGTATAGTTGGCAGCGATAAGTTGCCGTACAGATCACACGGCCGGGGCCGGTATCCATCAGTCAAGTGGCGAGGCGAGTAATTAAAAAGCGGAGGCAATCAAAGGGTTGCATCCCCGTGATGGCACCAGAAGCCAGAGTAGATCCGAGCTTGATACTGTAAGATGGCGACAACAAACGTTTGGTCTCTCTGTCGCAAAAAGGTGGCACTGGCATGAGATAGCAGTAAGGGAAGATGAAAAAAAAGAACAATCTGGGCCGGGCGTTTCGTTTCGAGGGTGACCCTCCGGCCACTTGTTTCGGTGGGAAATGTAAAGGGCAGGTCCAGGTTTTCCTAAGTCACGAATGATTTTGGGGCGTAGTACCCCAATCCATTTGTCAAAACCATGATGACGAGATTGCATGATTAGGGTGTGCACCCGAGATCAGTATAGGTACAGGGCTTCGATAAGGATTAATAATCACCTCATCATGAAAACGTTGCAGGTGCAATTCCCATGGCTCGCTTAACTTCAGCTGTTGGTGTCTACTGTCACTGTTGAGTGTATGTGGCGGGCCGCAGCGATTCTCTACTTTGGAAGCGGGCATGGTTAGAGTTGGAAAATGCCGAGGGTTGACATTTTTCCCTCCCTTCCGTACTTTAAGCGCATGAGTCTGTCCGCTTGGACGAGTCGGCGCTAAGGGGGTGGAAAGCACAACTCCAATAGAAGTGGGGCGACCATGACACACGTGCATTGATGGTGGAGGTTTTCTTCGCGCGGGTGTCTCCGGCTCCGAGTCGAGCTTGTACAATTCAACCGGTTGCATCCTGTCCTGAAACTGTATGTGATTACAACCACATGGGGGTATTGTCTTGTGCGTCCAGCAGTCGGGTATGGCAGGTGGCGTCCGGAGTGACGTCCGATGGAACGATGGGAAAGATAGGTGTGGGACAGACGCCCTTCCGCCACGCCACCAGGAACGCGTGGTTGTGTGCGCACAGATTCGGTGAATACCACTATCTAGACAAAAAGCGTATACCCCGAAAACAGTCGAGGGGGGGAAGCCTAGATGCATATCCCCGAGAGGAAAGGAAGACCCGGCGCCCCCCGGAGGTTCACATACTGATTCTAGCAGAATCAGAAGTCCATACACCTGGACGCCACTGGGACCCACAAAGTGTTTGTGCCGTCGTCGGGAGGACCGGCAGCCGACGCGCCATGATTCACATCACACTAGCTATATGAACTTTTTGTCAGCCTGCTGATGCGTTGAGTATAATTCTTGACTTCTTCAAATCTACTACAGTATGATACTTCTTCCCCCGATATTCACCGTGGATCGGTTGTAGCTGATGTTACGATAAATTCCTTTATCGTCTTGACGACTAGGGTTGGGGGGAACTCTCTCTGATTATTAATAACTCTACCAATGACTAGAAATCGAAGATGACGCTGTTAGAGAGGAATCACTAAGCTGGTCGACTGAGCCGAGTACTAGTGCTAGTACGTAGTTGGCTCCGTCGCTTGACTAAGCAGCTATCCCGAGTCCCGACCGACATTTTTGGACCTGGGATACTATACCATTTATACATATCTTGCAGGAGCTGACACAGCGCATCTTTGTTCATTTCCGTTGAACGTTGTGCTAATGGTGGTGCCTACGAATACTGTAAGACTGATCGGGATCACGTATACCGAGATCAAAGCTGTACAACGTAAGTAGTACCAGACAAAGATCTGATCCATCCCTTCTGGACACGATTATCCCACTTTAGATGCTCATGGTATGTGGATTCGTGGGGGAAAGCAGCGCTTTCTTATTAAGCTTATTAGGGCGTATGCTTTAGTGCTGGTTGATGGTTGTATCATAAATATTGCATCTAGGAACGAAACGATGCATCAAAGACTATATATCGTTTCACTGCGGAATGGTTTTGAGCTGTGGGGAGTATCAGTGTAGAATGAAGTGAGCGGGGGAAGCTATGCGGACCTGAAGGCCATGTATACCTTCTATCTCCTTCTTGAGGACCTCATTCACGAGGCGGTGTTGCTTGACCACTGGGATTCCTTTAAACGCCGCGCTCGCAATGGTAATGGCATAGAATGTCCCACAGCCACCTAGACGGAAATAGATGTAGGTAGGAAACCGATTTGGGGTGTGTGGGAGCTGAGGGGCGTACCAGAAACATCCTGTACGAGGAGTTCGGAGGGTTGGAAACGTGCTGACAGCTTGTCATGAATGGCTTGCTCGCCCTCATCAAGCTTGGAAGATGACGCGGCTGCTTGCGCGTGCGCAGCGGCGGTATATGGGCGGGCTTGCCGCAGTGATGGCACAGCCCTTCGAATGACGGTTGAGAACATAGGAGTGAGAGATCAAGGAGAGGAACGGCGCTGAGCGCTGCCAGTGCGGGGTCGGGGTTGCCACGTGCCGAGATTGGACGCGTCCCCGGCCCTGGCACACGTCGTAGTACTGCCAGTGAACCGCTGCCACCGGGGCTGAGACAACGTCGTCGGGACGGGACAGGTGCTCTAGTGACTCGAACTGGACTGGGGGCGTCGCATTACTGTTATTACCCAATGGTTATGTTCACTCGTCTGCTACCCCGCGCTTTGCGCATCACGGCCCTTAATCGTGGACTACATCAGCTGTGTTTCCAAAAGACCCCGCTAGGCGCTCTTTCCTCAACTCATTTGGTGACTTCTGCGCCCCTGCGGACGCGGCTGTGCTCGTCTGCCAGGTTTCCCAAGCCAGGGTCGTTGGCCCTGCCCAAGTCTCTCTTCGAGTCGCGTTTCTTTTCGTCGAATGGCACACTACCAGCGGCCCAGCTCCCAGTGCTATCTCCGCCAGCGGTCGGAAACTGGCTTTTGCTCTCCTCCACTCTTGTCATCGCTGTCATCGTCGTTGGAGGGGTCACGCGCCTCACCGAGTCCGGGCTGAGCATTACCGAGTGGCGGCCCATCACTGGCGTGCTCCCACCGCTATCGCACGCAGAATGGGAGGGCGAGTTTGACAAGTACAGGGCCACGCCCGAGTTCCGTCTGTGCGCGTCCTCTCCTCTCCTCTACCTCCCCCGCCTTCTCTAAACCAACACAAACTTAACCCCACCTCATATTGCGCAGACTCAACTCACGCATGTCGCTCGACGACTTCAAGTCGATCTACTATATGGAATGGGGCCACCGCGTCCTCGGGCGCGCCATCGGCCTCGCCTTCGTCCTCCCGCTCGCCTACTTCGCCTCCCGGCGGCGGCTCGCGCGCGCTCTGCGCGCCCCGCTCCTCGGCATGGCCGCGTTGCTCGGCGTCCAGGGCGCGATCGGGTGGTACATGGTGCAGTCCGGGCTCGAGCCGGCGAACTTCGTCGCGGACGGTGCGGTGCCGCGCGTGTCGCAGTACCGCCTCGCGGCCCACCTGAGCGCGGCGCTCGTGCTCTACGCGGGCATGTTCGCCGCCGCGCTCGCCGTCAGAGCGGACTGGCGCTTTGCGCGGGACGGCGCATGGAGCCGTCTGGCCG
>QLOS01003049.1:0-19854 GCA_003313725.1 Russula sp. MG48 | reverse complement strand
CTATTATCTGATACAAGATATGGTGCATAAATAAGGTGGGACGGAGTTCGTCCCAGCCACATGCTATCCATCACAAGATATATGCATGGTTAGCATATGCATTACAAGAATATCAACTGTAACCGCCACTACTGCTGCTGTTGTGCGCCCTGTATGGCCTCCTTGGCTGCACGCATAGCCGACAGGCGGTCGGTTTTTGGAAGTGGCTGCACAGCGAACGCGCTGAACGTGGGGTCCTGCGCAGACAGTCTCGTCGAGGGGTGGGATGTGGAAGTTGGGGAGTGCGCGACCCCGGACTGGGAAGTGATGGACATGCGTGCGGTAGAAGGTGCTGGTGCTGATATGGATACAGAGCAGGGCGACGACGGGACGATCACCATCGGGCGCGGTGTCGTAGGTTGGGATGGGTGTAGTTGCGGGTGTGGTTATGATTGAGAGTTATAACTGATCGGTGTCCGTTGGGAGGTACTTGTCGTCCGCGTTGGTGGCGGTGGGGGCTGAGATTGAGCTGGAGTCGTCGGCGGAGCGAGTGAATAATCTAGTCCGGAATGTGAGTATTCTCATCCGCCTTCACAGTGAGTGGGTACGCACCGCCAGTCCTCCGCCGCTTCGCAGGTGGGTCGACATCTATTGGGAACTGCGTATCCTGCGCGCTGCTCCATCCCAGAATAGCCTCATCCAACCTCTCCAGATAATCCAAAAACACGACGTAATAGCCCAGCATTTTGACTTCCACATCAAATTTCTTGTCCCCCAACGTGCCGTCATGGGTAGCGCGTGCAAATAATCCGCAAGCTGTGACGCCGACAGTTTGTCCCGGAACTCGAACACGAGTAAAACCATTATCACAAGCCTCAGGTCTATCGGCCCCATTGTTGCAGGGCCGCGGGACACCTTGAGGTAGTCTGGATATGCTTTGAGCGTATCGACGAGTAGCTTGTACGTATGTTGCACACACTTCTTCCACGCCGGGTTGAGTGGTGCGGTGTCCTTTAGCCACGACGTCTGTTGGGAAGTAATCGTGGTCGTGCGTCTGATGATGAACGGGGGTCAAAATTTGTCTGAAGCAACTACACGACTCAGCGGAAGGTGGCGTCACGCCGGTCGTTGAAGCTGAGCGAGCGGAAGGGCGTCCCAAACTCAGCGACGAGTTCGTGCGCGAGCGTGTGTCGTGGAGTAGGGGCTTCTGCCTTCATTTTCTCGGCATTCAAGTTGTACACGCCAAGAATATAAGGCATGAATAACGCGCAACGGCAGGTCGGATATGGTCACGGCACACCCAAAAGATCTCCCGCTCGTCATCTTCAGAGATCTCCATGTACTCGATGCAGACAAGTTGCTTGTTGGCAAACGTCCGCTCGTACTTTGTTTTCCACTTGATGTTTGTACCAGTATTTTTTCTCGCTGTATCTAGAATGTATTGGTTCGGGGACCTGATGTGTGACAGAATGACATCTACTGTCCGGGTGCGGGGTTTAGCAAGTGAGCGACGGGTGGGATATCAACACACCACACTGGTAATGGGTATCCACGTCGATTACACCTTCAATTATTTGGTCTAACCACGATGTAAGCCTGGGTAGGGCGTACCCTCCACTGGTTACATTAATGGGATACACGACAAGCGGGTCGAGGGTCGAGCCTGTATGTTTGCCACACGTGCCCTCTCCACCTGAGTCGAGCGACGTGGCATCTAGGGTCACCAGTTTCGTTGTAGGGTTGCAGTGGTGGTGCACTCACGATGAGACGTCGGTCGAGAGCTTCTTAGAAGGACTGCATAACGCAGTGAAAGGCGGAGTCGTGCCGGTCGTTGAAATCGAGAGAGCATAGAAGCATCGCAAACTCAACGACGAGCTCCATGAAAGAGTGTTGGCCGCGGCGCTGGGGGTATCTGCCATCATTTTCTGCTATAGTTAGGATTTGGGTGCACCGGGAACAGACAGTGTGAATGCCATAAAAACGGGGGTTCAGAGGTAGTCATAGCCTGAGCGTACCTGGATATCTCCCATCAAAGGTTTCCATTGGGAAAGTCTGATCCGCGAACATCTGCTTGTGCTCTCGTGGGTCCCAGTTATAGGTTAGATAGAGGTAAAGAGGGTGAACTGATTTTTATTTAGCTCACCTTGGTCTGCCCGCATATATAACCACTGACCCTGAGGGTAACGAAGAAGCCAGAGACGTCATTGAGGGTAATGCGTGGGATGTAGAACATTCAAAATGTCGAGTCGAATGGACGATCTGCTTCGGTCCTGACAAGGGAAGACGCGGGCCAGTGACGTAAGACAACTGTACCAGGCACGGAATGCCACCACTTCAGTCGGGAGAAACTCACAGAGCTTAGCGCTTCCGTCTGTGGCTCACAAATAACTGAAGGAATCTGAATTTGTTATCGACGACTCGGACACCTACCTGGATTGGCTATCCTATCACGAAACCATCAGCCAATCCCATGCCTCGCCAGCCAGTCAGAACGCTCAGCAGACTGACCGTATTGGTCATACTTTGCCTCAGGCTGTTCAGTTCGCCTGCTGCCGCTGACTTTCGTCCCAGTTACAGAACGTTGCCGTGCTCTGGATTGTGATACCCTTCTCGCACCATCCGTCTCTCTCTGCGCTGATCTTATCATTCACCATGCATACACTCGTCTCAGCAGTGGTGCCGAAAAGCCAGAAAGGTTGACAGGGAGGAAGGAGAAAACACAGACCTCGTGGATATCATGCATCCTGTACTGGGAGAATGCGATCAGTGGGGGTTCTCTTTCCCGAGTCTATATGAGGTTTACACATCTGCCCCAACATCCCATGTGGTGAAGACAGAAAACGCCTAGCCGAGGACATGGCCCGCACGGCGAACAACATCCAGCACGATACCCTCCTCATCTTCTGCCAGGGCTCCTGCCCAGCGCTTTCGAGGGTACTCCGGTGAGTGTAGCCTCATGCATCGCTTGGCACAAAGGACGGGAAGCCGGCCACTTGACCAAGGCAATAGGACAGGGCGCTGACACAGCCGATGCAGTCATAGAAGCCATCACCCTAGCCGTCACCCTCGTAACCACCACCACAACACATCAACCGCAAATCAAAGTCACCAAAACCCTCACCACCGACGCACACCTCCCAAAGATGTGCGCAAGCCGCAACCACGGAGACCTCTCCTCTCACCTCTCCAACCTCTTCCTCACCCTCGCTGACTTATCAAACAGGACCCTTCCCCCGCAAATCTCCATCAGCTGGACTCCCATCACCAAGGGCCTCCACCCAGTTCGCCGTCTCAAAGCCATCGCAGCCACGTGTACCCGCCAAGCGCCCAACCTCCCTCCGCAAGGAAGCCATATCCCAATGGCAAACCAGCTGGCGGGAAGCACCCAAACGCCAACTAACATACCTTGCGTTCGGCTCTCCCGCGAATAGTAAGCCAGCCCCATTCGTTCGAGGTTTGACTAACTTCCCCCGGCCCATCTTCACAACGGGCATCCGACTCCTCACGGGCCACGCCTTCACCGGCAAATACAACACCCGCCACTAACCTCAATCCAACGACCCCTACCACTGCCAATGTGGCGAAGTCTTGCACATAGCGCACCATATCATCACTTCATCCCCCTTGTACGCAGCCGCAAGGTGGCGCATCCTTCATCCCCTATCCACTTCCTTATCCCTCTCCACCATCTTCGCCACCAAGGAAGGAGGAGCCGCTTTGGGAACATTTCTTGCCGAGACGCAAGCATCCTTACGCCCGAGGCGCGAGAGCCACTGCTGGAGGACCATGATTAGACTTACGGGCCAGTGGCGGCCATGCAGGCCGCTACCACACCATTCCACATCACCAGGTGTATATACCATTCCATAGCCATCTCTGATCAACCGAGGCGCATTGTCGTCTCGCGCGCATCTTTGTAACTACTGTAATACATATATGTTGCACGTTATAAATGCAGATTCCAAAAAAAGTCTACGTGGATCAACGTTATGTTGATACTTTAACTGGAGGCGGTTGGCCTCTGTGAACTAGAATCGCTGATATTGCCGTGGGAAACGGAGAACTGGAGGGTGAGTGTCTTGAGCACGAAGCACAATGCCAATCGAGAGGCAGCATAAGGTGGCACGCCCGGCGTGTTGTAGTCAGCGGATCTGCTGGATCGAGAAGGACTTGAAATTGGCACACTTTGACGCGACTGGACCGACTAAACCGAAATTACTGGGAGGCCTGTCAAGGCCAGTGTTGTCCTTTCTCTCCTAGATATCGACGCTTTGTATCTGTATGGTGTGGCATTCTTACATCCCTCGGAAGCGGTGTTGCCACCAAAGAAGGGCACCTAATGGCTCCGCGCCTTTTGTCGTTGTAGAACGACATGAATCTCGACAACGTCGCGCTTCATACAGTGGGGATTTTATTACTCTACAGAGCGGACACCACAGAAGTCGTTCAGTGCTACATACGAGGCGCACGTTTACGCAAGGCAAAAAAAACATATCAACCGTAGTATACACATACATACATGAGGGTGAAATGACATTCTACCTCAAAGAAGAACGAGAATGGATAGGATGTACGCATGACTTGCGCGAGCATTGAAGAAAGCGGGTGGGAAGGGGTGGCGAAAAAGCAAAGGAAGAGCGTGCGGAGATGGAACGGAAACGAAGAGGTGGGGGATAGCCATGAAGATTGGTGTCGCGATATCCTCAATAACTTGGATGTTCATGCTCTGGATGAGGACAAGAACTAACATTGGTGTGGGTGTTAGTGGGAGACGAACATATGGATAAAGGCATACTATGTTCTGAGTATCACGGTCGATCTGGCCGCTCGCTGAAGCGCTCCCTACATTTCCCGGCTTAGTAAGGCCGGGCACGCGAAAACTTTGAATGATCGACCATGGTCAGGTTCACAGGGTGTCCTGCTACCTGTCGTTCATTGATGAATGGGGTAAGTGCGTCCCGAGCATCGTCTCCTCCAGAATATCCAACCTCTTCCAGGTTAGGAAAGAGTTCCAGCGGTGGCTCTCCATCGTCAGTTTGTAGAGAACCAGCAAGTTCGCCAACGAGCTCATTTTGCACATGAAGAGTCTTCAAATTCCTGAACGGTCTGAGAAGTTGGTGCCACAATGTGCGGTCGACCTCGTTGTGCAACTCTGACGATTGATTGTGCTCTTCGTGGCTGAGCGTGAGTTCCTCAACAACAGAGAGTACTGGCTGAAGTGTGTTGAGAATCTGGGCTGCGGATGATACCTGCCAGTCGAGGTGTCTGCACCTGATCCGCATCCCGAAGGGGTAGCTCATCCATTGTCCAAGTTGGAACGCCAGTAGTAACTCAGTGAAATCACTGTTGAAAGCGAGCCGAACGGCATTAAAGCTGAGGGCTTCTGATGAGTCCATGAACTGCAAGAGATGTGGGGCGGTGAAGGTCTGTTGATTGAAAAGCTCGATATCGAACCCCCAGATGACAGGGGCGCTGGTCTGAGTAAGAAGGCCTTCCAGGTAAGCACTGACACCCTTGAACCCAAACCAGTGAAGATTAGGAAGGGTGACGGGCGTCATAATCGGGGCATCCGATAGTTGTCTTTCAACATCACGGCTGGGAAGAGGGGAGTAGAATTCAATTTTCAGGTCCTCCAGATGGGGCATGAGTGAAAGCCGGGTGAGTAAATAAATCGGGGAGAAGTATGCAGATGGCCGGATATCTCTAAGCCAGAGAGTGACGAGGCCCACGGTGGTCGTGAGTAATGGAGATCCAATCGGAAGGGCAGCGAGCCACAGTTTGAGGGTGCGTAAATGCGGTGCTTGAAATGTTCTGGGAAAGACCACTGTATCGTCTTCGGTCCAAGGCTGGGACCAGATATACATGTGTTCCAGGATCGGGAATTGTTCATCCATAGTTGTGATGATCTTCCGCAATTTCGGGGGTGGTAAAATAAGGGCAATATTATGCACACGATCACTGTGCCTGAGCGCGAGCAAAATACGCTCTTCATCTTCCACAGTCATCCCGACCCAGTCATAATTGATGGTGAGTGGCAGAGGTGGCGAATGTGCCAGCATGCTCGCTATAGGCACACCATGGGTGCATAGAAGATGAAGTTTCAGCTGTGATGGCGATGCAAGTATGAGATACCGCCACCATCGGCAAACCTGCACCAACTTGTACCACCAACGGTGGCCGCACCAATCATAGTTGGGAAAGCCAAGATTAGCTCCATTCGAGACGTCTAGTTGATAGAGATAGAATACGTTGAGAAGCACGTCATCGATGAGGGTATGGATAGGTGAGTGTGGTATCTTCGTGGTGGGCTCTATCGATTCGCCAGTTGGTCACAATGAACAAGACACGGATAGGGAACTTTGGCACTCACGACCTAGTGTGCGTCGGCCAAGCCTTCCAACGAGGGGAAGACAGGTAATAGAAGAAATGCAACCGGGCGTGTCAGGGAAATGAGTCACGACGAGGATGTGGTTCAAGTTTGAAGCGGATAGGCCTCATGAAGGCCTCCTGCCCATGGGATCATGATGGCGGTGTTGCGCTTAGCCTAGAAAGGGTCGATGGCGCCTACGAGGCGTCTATCTCCCTGTTAGCCTCCTCTGCTCACAGAATCATTGGGCCTACGGGCAAAATGTACATTACGAGATCAAAATAAAGCGTCTTTGACTGTACATTCTGTACTACGAACAAGTCAATATGGTCAAGTTGGCGGCTACGGGCGACTCGGGGCGAGTTGCTGTATATCCAGGAGACTTGGTAGTAGTGGCGCAAGTAAGAGACGCCCGACTCCGATGTACTGTACCTTACCTGGAACGGTTATCCTATCACGACACCATCAACCCAACCCATGCCTCGCCAGCCAATCAGAACGCTCGACCGACTGACCGTATTGATCACATACTTTGGCCTGTTCAGTTTGCCTGTCGCCGGTGAGTTTGCTCTGAATTGTGATCCTCTTCTCGCACCATCCGTCTCTCTCTGCGCTGATATTATCATTTCCTATCACCTTCGCCACGCTTACACTCGTCTCAGCAGTGGCGCCGAGAGGTTGACAGGGAAAACATAGACCTCGTGAATATCCCGCATCCTGTACTATAAGATTTTATTCAGCGGGGGTTCTCTTTCCCGAGTCTATACGGGGTTTACACATCATCCCACGCGGTGAAGACAGAAAACGCCTAGCCGAGGACATAGCCCGCGCAGCAAACAATATCCGGAACAATACCTTCCTCATCCTCTGCCAGATCTTCTGCCCCAGCGCTTTCGAGGGTACTCCGGTGAGCG
Source organism: Russula sp. MG48 (assembly GCA_003313725.1). NCBI lineage: Eukaryota > Fungi > Basidiomycota > Agaricomycetes > Russulales > Russulaceae > Russula > Russula sp. MG48. The sequence goes on along the minus strand of QLOS01003049.1, from coordinate 12,594 downwards.
TAGCCTCATGCGTCACTTGGCACAAAGGACCAGAAGCTGGCCACTTGACCAAGGCAATAGAACAAGGCGCTGACACCACCGATGCAGCCATAGAAGCCATTACCCTACCCATCGCCCTCGCAATCACAACAACACAGCGACCGCAAATCGAAATCCTCACCACCGACGCACACCTCCAAAAGATGTGCGCCGGCCGCAACCACGAAGACCTCTCCTCCCGCCTCTCCAACCTCGTCCTCACCCTCGCTGACTTATTCAACAGGACCTTTCCCCCCAAAATCTCCATCAGCTAGAGTCCCATCAGCAAGGGCACCCGCCCAGTTCGCTGTCTCAGGGCCATCGCAGGCATGTGTGCCCACCAAACGCCCAACCTCCCTCCACCTCCGCCAACGAAAGTCCACCTTCGCGCCTCAATGCGCAAGGAAGCCATATCCCAATGGCAAACCAGCTGGCGGGAAGCACCCAACCATACCTTGCACTCGGTTTTCCCGCGGACGGTAAGCCAGCCCCATTCGTTCAAGGTTTGACTAACTTCCCCCGGCCTATCTTCACAACGGGCATCCGACTCCTGACGGGCCACATCTTCACTTGCGAATACAACACCCGCCATCGACCTCAATCCAACGACCCCTACCACTGCCAATGTGGCGAAGCAGTATAAGGTGACGCGCCCAGCGTGTTGTAGTCAGCAGATCTGCTGGATCGAGGAGAACTTGAAATTGGCACACTTTGACGACTAAACCGAAGATTACTGGGAGGCGTGTCGAGGCCAGTGCAGTCCTTTCCCTCCTAGATATCGACCTGTACGGCGTGGGATTCTCACATCCCTCGGAAGTGGTGTATGCCGCCGAAGAAGGGCACCTAATGGCTCCGCGCCTTTTGTCGTTGTAGGACAGCTTGAATCTCGACAACATCGTGCTTCACACAGGGGGGACTTTATTACTCTACAGAGTGGACACCACAGCGATCGTCCCATGCTACATACGAGGCGCACGTTTACGCAAGGCAAAAAAAATACAGTAGCCGTGATATACATGTACATACATAAGGGTGAAATGACATTGTACCTCAAACAAGAACGAGAATGGATAGGATGTACGCATGATTTGCGCGAGCATTGAGGAAAGCGGGTGGGAAGGGGTAGCGAAAAAGCAAAGGAAGAGTGTGCGGAGATGGAATGGAAACGAAGAGGTGGGTGATAGCCATGAAGATTGGTGTCGTGATCTCCTTGATAACTCGGATGTTCATGCTCTCGATGAGGACAAGAACTAGCATTGGTATGGGTGTTAGTGGAAGATGAATAGATGGATAACGACATACTATGTTCCAAATATCACGGACGATTTGGCCGCTCGTTGCAGCGCTCCCAACAATTCCTAGCTCACGACCACACCAAACGCCGAAAGACTTCAGCATCGACCTTGGTCAGGTTCACAGGGTGGCTTGCTACCTGTCGTTCATCGATGAATGGGGTAAATGCGTCCCGAGCATCGTCTCCTCCGGAATATCCAACCTCTTCCAGGTTAGGAAGGACCTCCAGCGGTGGCTCTCCATCGTCAGTTCGTAGAGAACCAGCAACTTTGCCAACGAGCCCATGTTGTACATGAAGAGTCTTCAAATTGCTGAACGGTCTGAGAAGTTGGCGCCACAATGTGCGGTCGACCTCGTTGTGCCACTCTGACGATTGACTGTGCACCCCGTGCCTGAGCCTGAGTTTCTCCACGACAGAGAGTACTGGGTGAAGTGTATCGAGAATCTGGGCTGCGGATGATACCTGCCAGTCGAGGTGTCTACACCTGATCCACAACCCGAAGCGGTACGACCTCTGTCCTTCAGATTCGACAGCCTCTAAGTGAGCGAAATCATTGCCGAAAGTGAGCCGAACGGTGCCAAAGCTGAGGGTTTCCGGTGCACCCATGAACTGCAAGAGATGTGGGACGGTGAAGGTCAATTGATTGAAAAGCTCAATCTCGAGCCTCCCGAGGACAGGGGCGTTGATCCGAGCAAGAAGGCCTCCCAGGTAAGCACTGACACCCTTGAATGAAAACCGGCGAAGGTTAGGAAGCGTGACGTGCGTCATGATCGGGGTATCCAATAGTTGTCTAAGTTGTCTTGCAACATCACGGTTGAGAGGGGAGTAGAAATGGATCCCCAGGGTCTTCAGTTGGGGCATGAGTGAAAGTTGGGTGAGTAAACAACTCGGGGAGAAGTAGGCGGATGGCGGGATATTGCCAAGCCAGAGAGTGATGAGGCCCACGGTAGTCGTGAGTAATGGAGATCCCATCGGAAGGGCAGCGTGCCACAAAAAGAGGTGACGTAAATGCGGTGCTTGAAATGTTCTGGGAAGTACCGAGCTTATATCGTCTTCGGGCTGAGACATATATAGGCACTCCAGGATTGGGAATTGGTCATCCATAGTTGTGATGAAATTCCGCAATTTCGGGGATGGTAAATCAAGGTAAATATAATGCACACGATCACTTTGCCTGAGCGCGAGCAAAATACCCTCTTCATCTTCCTCACTCGTCTCACGATCGTCTTCGTGATAATAGATAGTGAGTGGCAAGGGTGGTGAATGTGCTAGCATATCCGCTATAGGCACACCATGGGTGCATAGAAGATGAAGATCTAGATGTGATGGTGACGCCATTATGAGATGCCGCCACCATCGGCAAACCTTCGCCAATTTGTACCACCAACGTTGGCCGCCCCAATCAGTGTTGAGAGTGCCATCCTCATTAGATTCATTCGAGACGTCTAGTCGAAGGAGATAGAATATGTTGAGAAGCACATCATCATTGAGGGTATGGATAGGTGAGTGTGGTCTCTTCCTGGTGAGCTCTATTGATTCGCCAGTTGGTGGCAATGAACAGAACTGGGATAGGGAACTTTGCGACCCACGACCTGGTGCGCGTCGGCGAAGCCTTCCAACGAGGGGAAGACAGGTAATAGAGGACAAGCAACCAGGCATGTCAGGGAAGTGAGCAACGACGAGGATGTGGTTGAAGTTTGAAGCGGATAGGCCTCATGGAAGCCTCATGCCCACGGGCCACGGGATGGCGGTGTTGAGCTCGACCTAGAACGGGACGATGGCGCCTACGAGGCGTCTATCTTCCTGTTAGCCTCTGCTCACAGAATCATTGGGCCTACGGGAAAATGTACATTACAAGATCGAAATAATGCGTCTTTTACTGTACATTCTGTCTACGGACAAGTTGATATGGTCAAGTTGGCGGCCACGGGTGAGTTGCTGTATATCAGGAGACTTGGTAGTAGTAGTGGCGGTGCAAGTCCGAGACGCCCGACTCCGAATCGCTCATGCGTACAGTGGCCGCATTCATCTCGGTCCCCCTATGACACCCAACCAAACTTTTCTCTATGTCCTCCAATCATATCTACAACATACTACAGTGCTGACGCCTACGACTACTACTACTTTCGCCCTCCGACACCGCCGCCACTAGCACCTCCGATCCCTCCGCTAGAACTGCCGCCAGCACTGCCGCTCATAGGCGTCGCCAGCCAGTTGGCGCTCGTACTCGCCGTTGCGCGGGGCAGCTGCGCTTGCGCCGGTCGGGGAGGCAGCGCATGCGATCCATGTAACTGCGGCTGCGGCTACTGCTGCTGTTGTGCGCCCTGTATGGCCGCCTTGGCTGCACGCATAGCCGCGAGGCGGTCGGTTTTTGGAAGTGGCTGTACAGCGAACGCGCTGAACGTGGAGTCCGGTGCTGACAGTCTCGTCGAGGGGTGGGGTGTGGAAGTTGGGGAGTGCGCCACCCCGGACTGGGAAGTTGCGGACATGCGAGGTGTTGGTGCTGATATGGACGAGGAGGAGGGCAACGGCGGGACGATCACCATCGGGTGCGGCGTCGTAGGTTGGGATGGGTGTAGTTGCGGCTGTGGTTAGGATTGCGAGTTATAACTAGTCGATGTCCGTTGGGAGGTGCTTGTCGTCCGCGCTTGTGGCGGTGGGGTCGGAGGCTGAGATTGCGCTGGAGTGGCCGGCGCGGATGAATAATCTATTTCGGAATGTCAGTATTCTCAAACGCTTTCAAAATGTATGAGTACGCACCGCCAGTCCTCTGCCGCTTCGCAGTGGGTCGACGTCCATTGGGACCTGCGCATCCTGCGCACTGCTCGATCCCAGAACTGCCTCACCGAGCCCATCCAGATGATCCAAAGACACGACGAAATAGCCCATGTGTTCTGACTTCTGCATCAAATCCTTTGTCTCCTTGCGTGCCGACATGCGTAGCGCGCGCAACGCATCCGCAACCTGTGACGCCGACAGCTTGTCCTGGAACTCAGACACGAGTAAAACCACCATAACTAGGTCTATCGGTGCTATTGTTACAGGGCTGCGGGACACCTTGAGGCAGTCCGGATAAGCTGTGAGCGTATCGACGAGTAGCTTGTATGTGTGTTGCACACGCTTCTTCCACGCCGGGTCGAGTGGTGTGGTGTCCTTTAGCCACATCGTCTGTTGGGAGATGGTCGTGGTCGTGCGTTTGATGATGAGTGGGGGTCAAGAATTGTCTGAAGCGACTGCGCGACTCAGCGGAAGACGGCGTCACGCCGGTCATTGAAGCCGAGCGAGCGGCGGGGCGTCTCAAACTCAGCGACGAGTTCGTGTACAAAAGTCTGCCGTGGAGTGGGGCCTCTGCCTTCATTTTCTCGGCATAATTGAGTGCCATACCAAGTTGTACACGCTAAGAATATAGGGTGTGAATACTGCGCAAAAGCAAGTCGTATATGGTCATGGCGCACCCGTACGGTAAATCTGTAGGTGAAACTACGATCGGCATGTGATGCGGAGGACATCGGAGAGGGACTTATTGAAGTCGAGCATTATTTCCCATCGATACAAACTCGCCTTTCGGTGCCATCGGGCGACCGACAGCTACGCACGCATATAAGCAGTAGGGATGACAGAGAAGTAGGAATGGTTACCGAAGATGATAGGCGGGACGTAGAAGTTGCAAAACATGGAGTCTATCTGCTTGATTTTGGACCAGACGACATCTATCGCCGGAAAGAAGGGTTTAGCTTGAAAGAGGAGGGTAGTAGGCTGAACGCACCGCGTTGGTAATGAGGATCCAAGTCGATTACACGTTGAACTATTTGGTCTAATGGCGATGTAAGCTTATGGAGTAAGGTGATGACTTAGCAGAGTTCCCTACCGTTAGAGGAACTGCGCGGTATATGTGGTACTGTAGTAGACCGGTAGCGGTACTGTCGCGCTCTAACTTAGACCCAGCTTCACTTCAGACGGGATCACGTGATAATAACTAGCATACCCGTGCTACGCACGGATCATCACAAAGGCAGCCACACAAATGCACTATTCAACGGGTGTATACTACGAATGTGTTACCTAATGTGAAAGAGGAAGCCATCACGACACCATCAATCAAGAACCCATTCTTCGCCATCCAACCAATCAGGACGCTCCTCGCCAGCCAATTAGAATGCTCGACAGACCTGATAGATTCGGATGCCAAAGACGATACCGTGACAACACCCTCTACCTTCTCAAACATCTCTCATGTCTTCGAATGCAGCTGTCTTATGTCGTTGAGGGCTGGTCGAGGTGCGAACAGTCGTACGCCAAAGAAGGGCAAACAGGTCCGAGTCCACAGACTGGCGCTTGCCTCTATCAATGCCAGCCTCATGCTACAATTCGGCTTTAAAGGACCTTGGTTATCCATCACAGACATTCTTTGACACTGGCAGGACAAGCGAGATATTTGATGCAACGCGCCGTAGGATGTCATCCAAGCATAGATATAAATCTTGAATTTGAACTAGTAGCCCCTCAAATTAACGCGTTTCCAGTTTCTGCCAGTGGTGATGGTGAGCTCTAATCAGTGAACTCACCTTGCCCTGCGTCGCGCCACGGAGCTGGCTCGAATACCCAAACATGTCGTTCAGCGCGACTTCCGCGACGGCTGTAAACTCGTCCTCGCGGACCTCACTATCTGCGCGTTCAATCCGCCAATTACCGCACCTTTTGCAGAATTACCATCAACCAAAACAGGAGCTAGAGAGAGACGCACTCTGAAACTCGATAGGCGCGACGACTTCCACCGTCGTGATTGGCTTGAGAATCACAGGCTTCGTCTTGATGTACACCTCGCAGAACGCACCAATAGCAGCGAGACGGAAAGCGAGCTCAGATGAGTCGACACCATGGAATGCGCCGTCGCGCAGAATCATACGTACACCAAGGATCGGGTTACCAGACAGCGTGCCCTTCTCAAGCGCCTCGTAGAAGCCCTTCTCGACCACCGGAATATAGTTGCTCGATACGTTCCTACCCATGACGACGCTCTTGAACGCGGTATCCTTCCCAAACTCGGCGTCTATTATCATCGACTCGATGGGGCCAATGACCCGCGCGTATTGCCCCGCGCCGCCACCCTGCTTCTTATGGATGTATGCAAACTCCACACGCTCCGTCACGGTCTCGCGGAAAGCAACCTGGGGGCGGGCGGTGCAGGCGACACCGTACTCACGCTTCGTTCGCTCGACGTAGATCTCGAAGTGTAGTTCACCCATTCCTGAGATGATCGTCTGCATATTTATCATGTGCGACAATCTCACGCTCCGCAGGACTCGCAAGGTAAGCATAAACGCTATCAAGCGATGGCTGCACAGCTGTGTTCCTTATCGCAGAGCCCAAGAAGACGGCTGAAAACTTCAGAGGGACGGTCGTACGCCGGATCGCTGCCGCGAGTTGCGAATTCGATCAATGGGCATCGTTCAAGACAAATTCCGCAATTCCGTCACCGACCTCTGCGAGCTGCTCGATAAGCTCTGTGCGTTTATTGGTAGCGAACTCGAGAACGGACGCTGGGATCTTGTCCGATTCGACAACGTCGATACCATATGATGATGCCATCGGTTGAACCTTTCAGTGTGAAATGAGGATGCTCACCCTTTTGTCCCTTTGTTGATAGCCTTACACCTCACAAGGTCAACGACACCACCCAGTTGATCCTCTACGCCAATGGGGACCTGAATTGCAGCAGCAGGTATACGAAACATCGTCCGGATCTGGTTGATCACTTGCCATGGGTTTGCGCCTGGTATTCTATCGAAAGAGGGCCGGAGTAGCTAGGAAAACAAACGTATCTGTCCATCTTGTTAATGAAATATAACCGAGGAACGTTTTACCGCCGCACTGCCGGTCGACAGTAATCGTTTGACCCTATGATGACAATCCAGTGTGAATGTACGTGTGGGCCCTTGCAGGAGAACATACCTGGACGCCAGATACCGCACAGAACACCAAAACTGCACCATCAAGCACACGCAATGCGGGCTCGACTTCTATAGTAAAATCGACATGACCTGAGCAAAGTCAGACTAGGGTGAGCTCGAAGAACAGGAGTTGAAGAAAAGTGGCGACTCCGACGCACCGGGGTGTCGGTGATATTGATTGCACACTTTTCCTGTTCGCCCGTGGCCGGTGGCTTTGGGTCCCAGTCACAGAACGTTGCCGCGCTCTGGATGGTGATACCTTTCTCCCGCTCAAGCTCCATACTATCTATCTTCGCCCCGACATTATCCTTTCCTCTTACCTGCACCACGCATATAATCGTCTTAGCCGGGGGGCCGAAAAGCCAGAAAGGTTGGAAGGAATGAGGGACGATGCATACCTCGTGAACATCACCTATCCGGCCAGTGTAGCATGCGTTTTGTCAGGGTTGTCTTTCCTGAGTATATATAGGCGGACACGCCGATGTTGCGTTGGTACTTTAACCGATGGCGCTCGGCCTCTGAGCTGGAATCGCTGGGCAAGCGAAATCGCCGAGGTATGGTCGGCTGATTGCGGTGAAGGATCCACATTCACAGCAGCTGCAAGTGCAGAGGAATGACGATGGGAAGTGGCAAAAGGAAGTATGAGTGTCTTGGGAACGAAGCACAGTGCTGGCAGCATAAATAACGTCTCAGGCCTTGCCAGCATGTGTCTTAGTCAGCGGATCCGAGTCACCCGATGTGGGACGCAGCGGCAGCGGCAGTTAATTTTACAGATGTCTTTAAAGTGCTATGGAGGAGGCACAAGTTGATGCAAGGCGGTAGTGTACATGTAGACTATGATGTAGTAATATGGTGAAATGCCATTCCGCCCCAAGCAAGAACAAGTATGGATAAGATGTATGACTTACACGACCATCAAGGAAAGCGGGTGTAGTGGGAAGGACGCGAAAAATCGTTGTAGAAAGCAAAGGAAGAGCGTACGGAGATGGTGTGGAAACGAAGGGGTATGTGATAGCCATGAAGATTGGTGTCTTGATCTCCTCGATAATTCGGATGTTTATGCTCTCGATGAGAACTAGCATTGGCATGAGTGTTAGTGGGAAACAAACAGATGGATAAAGGCATACTATGTTCTGAATATCACGGTCGATTTAGCCTCTCACTCCAGCGCTCCCAACATTTCCTGGCTTAAAGTCCCAGGTAATGTGAAAACTCTGAATGATCGACCAGTGCCAGATTCACAGGATGTCCTGCTACCTGTCGTTCATCGATGAATGGGGTAAATGCCTCCCGAGCATCACCACCTCCAGAATATCCAACCTCTTTCAGGTTAGGAACGAGCTCCAGTGGTGGCTCTCCATCCTCAGTTTGTAGAGAACGAGCAAGTTTGCCAACGAGCTCATTTTGTACATGAAGCGTCTTCAAATTGCTGAACAGTCCGAGAAGTTGGCGCCACAGTGTGCGGTCGACCTCGTTGTGCCACTTTGACGATCGATTGTGTTTTGTGTGCCTGAGCGTGAGTTTCTCCACAACAGAGAGTACGGGATGAAGTGCACCAAGAATTTGCACTACGGATGATAATTGCCAGTCGAGGTGTCTGCACGTGATCCGCACCTTGAAGCAGTGGCTCTTCTGTCCTCCAGGGAACGCCTTTAACTCAGCGAAATCATCGTCGAAAGCGAGCCGAACGGCGCTAGAGCTGGGGATTTCTGACGTGTCCATGAACCGCAAGAGGTGTGGGACGGTGAAGGTCAGTTGATCGAAAAGCACAATTTCGAGCTTGCTGAGAATAGAGGCGTTGATCTGAGCAAGAAGGCCATCTAGATAAGCACTGACACCCTTGAATAAGAACAAGCGAAGGTTAGGAAGCGTGATGTGCGTCATGATCGGGGTATCCAGTAGTTGTCTTTCAACATCAAGGTTCGGGAGAGGAGAGTGAAAAGCAATCACCAGCATCTCTAGCTGGGGCATGAGTGAAAGCCGGGTGAGTAAATGACTTGGGGGGAAGTAGGCGGATGGTGGGATATCTACAAGCACGAGAGTGACGAGACCCACGGTTGTCGTGAGTAATAGAGATTCAATCGGGAGGGCAGCGCGCCACAGATAGAGGTGGCGTAAATGCGGTGCTTGAAATGTTTGGGGGAGTACCAAGCTTCTATCGCCTTTGGCCTGAGACCGGATCCACAAGCGTTCCAGGATTGGGAATTGCTCATCCATAGTTGTGATGATCTTCCGCGATTTCAGGGTTGGTAAATAAAGGGAAATATAATGGACACGATCACTGTGCCTGAGTGCGAGCAAAATACCTTCTTCATCTTCCGCAGTCAGCTCGCAATCCTCATCCTCATAATTGATGGTGAGTGGCAGGGGCGGCGAATGTGCAAGCATGTCTGCTATAGGCACACCATATGTGCACAGAAGATGAAGATCTAGGTGTGATGGCGATGCAAGTATGAGATACCGCCACCGTCGGCAAACCTGCGCCAACTTGTACCACCAACGTTGGCCGCCCCAATCATAGTTGGGAAGGCCATCATCATATTCATTCGAGACGTCTAGTCGAAAGAGATAGAATATGTTGAGAAGCACATCGTCGTTGAGGATATGGATAGGTGAGTGTGGTATCTTCCTGGTGGACTCTATTGATTCGGCAGTTGGTCACAATGAACAGAACAAGGATAGGGAACTTTGGGACTCACGACCTGCTGCGTGTTGGCCGAACTCCTCGATCTGTGGGAGATAAGTGGCGGTAGACAAGTGGTCGGACATGTCAGGGAAGTGAGTGACGCCGAGGATGTGGTTGAAGGTTGATGCCAGTCGGCCTCGTAGAAGCCCGATGCCCGTGGGGTGGCGGTGTTGAGCCTAGAAAGGGACGATGGCGCCTAGGCGTCTATCTTCCTGTAGCCTTTGCTCACAGAATCATTGGCTACGGGCAAAATTTATATTACAAGATCAACATAAAGCGTCTTTGACTGTACATCCTGTACTATGGAAAAGTCAACATGTTCAAGTTGGGGGTCGCAGGTGAGTTGCTGTATATCCAGGAGACTTGGTAGTAGCGGTGCAAGTACGAGACGCCCGACTCCGAATACGCTCATACCGTAGCCGCACTCATCTTCCCCCTATGACATTCAACTAAACCTTTCTCTATATCCTCCAAGCATATCTACAATATACTACAGCACTGACGCCCACCACTACTACTTTCGCCCTCCAACACCGCAGCCACTACTACCGCTCCCCCTAGCATCTCCGGTCCCTCAGCTAGAACTCCGCCAGCACTGTGCTCATAGGTGTCGCTGGCCAGTTGGCGCTCGTACTCGCCGTTGGGCGGGACAGCTGCGCTTGTACTGGTCTGGGAGGCGGCGCATGTCACCCATGTAACTGCGGCTGCTGCTGGTGTTGTGCACCCTGTATGGCCGCCTTGGCTGCACGCATAGCTGCCAGGCAGTCGGTTTTTGGATGTGGCTGCACAGCGAACGCGCTGACGATGGGGTCCAGTCCAGACAGTCTCGTCGAGGGGTGCGATGTGGAAGTTGGGGAGTGCGCGACCCCGGACTGGGGGGTTGTGGACATGCGTGCGGTGGGAGGTGCTGGTGGTGTTATGGACGCAGAGGCGGGGTGATCACCATCGGGCGCGGCGTCGAAGGTTGGGATGGGTGTAGCTGCGGCTGTGGTTGCGATTGCGAGTTATAACTAGTCGATGTCCGTTGGGAGGTGCTTGTCGTCCGCGCTGGTGGCGGTGGGGGCGGGGGCTGAGATTGTGCTGGAGTGGTCGGCGGAGCGGGTGAGTAATCTATTCCGGCAAGTGAGTATTCTCATCCGCCTTCAAAGTGTCTCCTTGCGTGCCGACATGCGTAGCGCGCGCAACGCATCCGCAAGCCGTGACACCGACAACTTGTCCTGGAACTCGAACACGAGTAAAACCATCATCACGAGGTCTATCGACGCTATTGTTGCAGGGCCGCAGGACATCTTGAGACAGTCCGGATATGTTTTGAGCGTATCGACAAGTAGCTTGTATGTGGGTTGCACACGCTTCTTCCACGCCGGGTCGAGTGGTGCGGTGTCCTTTGGCCACGTCGTCTGTTGGGAGGTGGTCGTGGTCGTGCGTTTGATGAGGGGGCGGGGGTCAAGAATTGTCTGAAGCGACTGCGCGACCCAGCGGAAGGCGGCGTCACGCCGGTCATTGGAGCCGAGCGGGCGGATGGGCGGCCCAAACTCTGCGACAAGTTCGTGCACGAGCATCTGCCGTGGAGTACGGGCTTCTGCCTTCATTTTCTCGGCATTCAAGTTGTACACGCTAAGAATATAGGCATGAATAATGCGTAACGGCAAGTCGGACATGGTCACGGCGCACCCGAAAGATCTCCCGTCATCTTCAGAGATCTCCATTACTCGATACACACAAGTTTCTTGTTGGCAAACGTCCGCTCGTACTTCGTTTTCCGGGTGTTCCGCTTTATGTTTGTAGCCCAATCGTTTTTATCTACGAACGCCAACGGAAGGAATATCAAGAAGCGGAGCGCAGTCGGCAGAATTGAGAGGGACATACGACACGTCTGAGGGTGAGACTATGTTTGACAAATGATCCGGAGGACGATCAGACAGAGATCCACCAAACCATCCATGATCCTGAAAATTGAGTGTCAACTGGGGGGAGACAGATCGCAAAATACGGGGCGTACTTTTGTATTGAGGTCGAGGGTGGCTTCCCCTTGACATAAACTCACCTTTTAGTGTCATTTCATGACTGAGATCCTCCTGCACATGGATATATGGAGTCGATTAACCCAATGCATTTGATTTGTGACGAAATGATATCAACTGTTCGGGTGAGGGGTTTAGCAAGTGAGCTCCGGGTGGGGAATCAACACACCGCGCTGGTAATGGAGATCCACGTCGATTACACCTTCAATTATTTGGTCTAACTGCGGTGTAAGCCTGTGGAGTAAAGTTGCGACTAGCCGAGTTCCTTACGGTAGGAGATGACTTGGGCGATCTCGTACAGTACGTGGTAGACCGCGGTGCGCTAAGAATAGTTTGTAAGCAGGCCGTTCACTGGTGCACCTTTTTTTCCGAGTCGTTGCGATGTGGAGGATCATCCTCTGGATCTGAAGAATAATTTGAAGCTAATGTCACCCTCTTTGCAAGAGCTGATTTCGAAGGCGAGGGGGTGGACAAGAAGCGCACAATCTCAGCCACGAGTTGCGACTCTGAGACGCGTTCGCCCCACTCACCTTACTGGTATAATACCAATCAATTCGCCATCAACTCCCATCTAAACGTATGTATATGCGCCGTACTGCTACAATAGTTACAGCAGCTGCC
>QLOS01003048.1:0-14051 GCA_003313725.1 Russula sp. MG48 | reverse complement strand
ATTTCGTCCAAAACTGGACCTTCCAGGGGCCGTGGGAAAGCAAATCAGCAAAAACCCGTGTCACACCCTATTGACACCCCCTCCCTCGCTCCAAGTGCGAGATGGAGGGGGTTTCCATCTATTTCTCTGGCAGCATTCCCCTCCCTTGTCCCAAACGTGAGACGGAGGGGTTCCATCTTTGGTCTGGCAGCACCCCCCTCCCTTGCTCCAAACACGAGATGGAGGGGTTCCATTCCATTCCACGCCCACGCCTGCGACCTCTCCCTCGCTCCAAACACGAGACGGAGGGGTTCCATTCTGTTCCAGCCCACGCCCATGCCTGTGCCCCCTCCCTTGCTCCAAATGCGAGACAGAGGGGTTCCATTCTGTTTCACGCACACGCACATGCCTGCGCCCCCTCCCTCACTCCAAACGCGAGACGGAGGGGGTTCTATTTTCGACGCTGATGCCAATGCCACCCCTCCCTCGCTCCAAACACAAGATGGAGGGGTTCCGTTCTGTTCCATGCACATGCACACGCACACGCCTGCGCCCCCTCCCTTGCTCCAAATGCGAGACGGACTTTATTTTATAAATAATAACTACTGTACCCCTCTGTATTTATGTAGATTAGTTTAGATTGCTATAATAAATAAATTTATTCACTGTACATGCGGTTTCAACCGGTCCCAACCAGTTTTGGAACCAATATTAACCGTGACATCAGGAAAAACTTACTTTGTTAATCGTGGTTAATCATGGTTAACGAGCAGTTAATTCGAGATAATAGGGCCGAGAGCTCGTTAACACCCCATTAATTCGCTAACACGTCGCTAACACATCGCTAACACATCGCTAACACATCGCTAACACATCGCTAAGCATATAATTTGCAACACGTCAGATTCCTAGACATCAGATAATTCGCTAACGCGTCAGATAATGGCTAAGCTCGTTAACACTCATTAATGCATCATTAATGCATATAATTTGCTAACGCGTCAGATAATTTGCCAACGCGTCAGATAATTCGTTAACACTTCAGATAATTTGCCAACACGTCGAATAATTTGCTAACGCGTCAGATAATTTACCAACGTGTTGGGTAATTTGCCAACATTGTTAGGCTCAAGCGTGGCCTTCTGCATGACGTGTGCGTCTGGTGGTATCTTGGCTTGGTCTAGCCCAAGCCTAGGCTTCTGAGAGACTCTGGAGGGCCTGGAATACGCAGGCGAAGTGTGTTTCACAAGTGCACGAGTGCAAGCAATGCACGAGTGCGAGAGGACAGTCTTTCTGGTCTGGGCAGTTACTTGGTCGAGTTAACCAGTACCTGCTGAGCCCAGAGAGAAGAGGGACAACTTGTCAAGGCGATGGAGTGTTTAGAACAAGAGTCCTATCACTCCCACGCCTAGAGAAGCAGTGAAGGCTCGAGGTCACACTAGGAAGTCCCTGAGAGGAACTCGAGCTTCAGGACGGGTGGAACTAGCTTGATTGCTCAAGAAGTCGAGTCTGAGGTACATAGAGGCAAGGCGACGCACTATAAGTACTTAGCAGGGTCAAGGGTAGGTAAGAGTGCGTCATAGTAAGTAATGAGGTCACTGGCATGGGCACAGGGTAGGGTAAAGGGGACGCGTCATGGTACAGGGTACAGGGCACCACAGCAAGTGGTCAGTAAGCACAGAGCTGCCCAGGGGCGGCAGGGTAGAGGGTAAGGGTACGGGGCAAAGAAAAAGTACAGGTAAGCGGTCCAAATCGTAACAAACGTGCTACTATGTACGATACGAAGGCTATACAAGTCTGACATATGTATCCCTGTCTGTGAATGGATTTACATATAATGATCTACACTATTCCAGCACTGTAAGGGGTGTCCATTCCCGAGGAGCAACTGGGCCAAATCATGGGAACAAATGCACACTGTGACAAATTGAGTCCAGGGGTATGATGATACTAGCCTGGCAGTGCCCATTGTGCATCGATCTTGCGACTTGGCACACTTCATTGATGGGGTCAGGTGCTGCTGAGAATGCTGAAAACCACTCTATATTTCCAGGTAGGGCACTGGAGAAACATTACCTGCGCTGTCAAAAATCTCAGGTATAGCACTATTGGGATGACACTTGTAACTCATGACTTGTACAGTAACACAACTAGCGTGGTTTGAAATGGAGTGAGCGGATGTACAATCGGATTACCAATCATGTTTGCTGACTGACTGACACGTCTTTTCTTTTTCACTTGTTCCCGTCCTCAGCTGCGCTGTACTATCCTGGCTGTGATGAGTCACTTGTCATTGCCTCGGGAGTAAAGAATGCTACCAACAATCTCAGTGAGAAGAGGGAGACTAACATGTGGAGCCTAGCTCCCTGAGCAAGACATGGCTGAGCTCACTCAAACTGGCAAGCAGAGTTCATGGAGCCATGGCAATTGAGGTAAGGGATGTCTAGGAAAACATGATGGTGTGTATTCGAACATATCCTCCCCTCTCTCAAAAATCCATCACTAGAAGGCTGACGACTTTGCGCCATGCTATTCCGTGCCATCCAGAACCTGGACGAACCACCCCTTGGACTTTCAACCCTACTCGACTCACACGGGCAACACCCACAGCGCGGAGTGCAGGATCCACCATGGATCCGCATTGGCAACACGGCCCCGCAGGTCTTGAATCCTCATCAATCATATATGGTGTCGTTGTGACATACAAGGATACAGGGTGTCATGAACGGTGGTGTGAGCCTTGATGTGCTCGTGGGCCTATTCGAGTCTATCACAAACTTCCTTCATCGGCTGGATATCTATATCAAGATCCCTCCCACGGCAGCAATGACGGAGATAGTTGTCAAGATAATAGTTGAGCTACTCTCTACTCTTGCTCTGGTGGCCAAACACACGAAGCAGGGACAACTGGGTGAGTGCCCCGTTGCTGATAGATCACTTGACTGGACACAGTGCAGAGGGAATTGGAAAGAACCTCTTGGAAGAGAGTGAGGTTGAGGCAGTGCTGCGGAGGCTAGATAGGCTCACGCAGAACAAGACTCGGACGGCCACAGTGCAGACCCTCGAGGTTGTCTACCATCTTCTCCAGAATATGAGCGTGGCCATGGAGGGTGAGCGAATCTCATCACATCATCCGAGTATGTGCCGCTCGCAAGGGGTACTACCGCCGCAGTGCGCCCGTCAAGACAGTCCGTCAGGATCATCCCCCACCAGACTGCGACAAGTGTTGGTTGCTCCATATGTCTACATTAGCGATACTCTAGTTACCAAATAGCTACCAAATACATGTGATGGTTGGGATCTCCGACGAGATTAACGCGTGATTAATATCGATTAATGCCTGGATTTCTATTAACACCAAATTATTTCCATTAACACCAAATTATTGTTTAAATTTAGCTTAGCCTATGGGGGGGTAAGCTCATTTAAATGATCAAGTTAATCAAATTAATCCGAATCATCTCGGCTAAATTAATCATATTATCTGCTTGCTAACCACGATTAACAAAGTAAGTTTTTCCTGATGGACCAACCGGTCAGCCGCAGTTGTGGTTGTGGTTGGTCACATTTGGTGAACCCAGCAACTGGTTGCAGTTGTGGTTGTGCCCAAAATGGGCCAAAAACCGGACCCAACTGGACCTGGAAACTCTAGGAGCTGCAGTGACGACCCTGGTGTGGCAGCAATGGCAATGACAATGCTAGCGCATCCGCGGCCACGATGACTGTGCTGGAGCCGCAGTGACAATCCTGGTGTTACGCTCCCGCTTCACTGTACGCCTTATTTCTTTTCATTTTTACCACCTACTGCTCTCTGCACTTCGTCTATGGACTGCCGGGCCCCTACGGCCCGTGACTCCGCCTGTGTTCCCTTATCTCGCTCCATACGCTTACCACCCGGTCTGACAGACCATCGGGACCGACGCGCATTCACTAGTGCTACATCTGCACGCCTCTGCGCATGCGCTGCATCGGCACCCATGACTCATACGATATGATGACTCTTACTGATTGTGCATGACTCTGTACTAGTAGCAGTGTCCTAGGGACACTATGACTCGCTCCGACTCCCTATGAGTCACTTCCACATGTACTTATATCGCGCTGTATGCCTAGGACAGACCCTAAGTCTGTTCTCTTGTAATCTCAGCTTGTGAACGGTTCCTCTTCTTCCCTTGTGAACCACAACTCCTCTGGTCAATTGCCAGACTTCACGCGTCCCCTTGCAGAGCCTTAGTGTATGCTCAAAGGCAAGGGAAAGCTTTCTATCAGACGTCACAAGAGTACGCCTGCACGTGAGAGGTATACAGACCTCTTACCCACAAGGCCGCAGTCACCAGCATCGCCTACGCCCCCTCCTTCGCCTGTGGAGGCACGCTCACTCGGTGGGCGTGACATTAGAACAGACTTACCCAGTCAGCCAGAGGCCCCTGGCCCAAGTACCGTCGTGGATTCCCCAGTAGACCACAAGTTCAGGCCGTTTACAGTCACACTCTGTGTGGAAGACGATAAGAAGGACGACCAACGAGTCATCTTCCTTCAAGAAGGACACGAAGCACCATCACTCTTCGAAGGAGCAGTCCCGTGGACAGGACACTATTTCTTTGCCGTCCTTCCAGGGCGATCCAAGGTCGCAGCATACCCAGTACACCACGTCGCTGGTGCCTGGTACGAGGTTGCATACGACAACAAAACTAACAAACACTTCACGTACGCAAACGCTAAGACACGCTTCCCACTACTAGGGGAACCACAGGACCCAGAAGATGCCACTACTCCCTTCACTGTTGATATTGGGAAAGCGATCGAAAGCGCAGAACGCCAAGAAGTTGGGGACCCAAGCCCAATTGAAGAAGACCCAGAACCAATACAAGTCATGAGCACCCAGGTCATTGCTCCAGCACGCTATGCCCTCGTGGCAGGCCAGTCCTATGCAGACATCGCCAGAGTTAACCCATTCGCCCCAGCGGAACCTCACCCTGACATACCACGAGACAGGGAAGGAGGAGGACTGCCAGGAGGAGGCGGAGGACCACCAGGAGGAGGAGGAGGACCACCAGGAGGAGGCGGAGGTCACCCTGGAGGAGGACCACTCGGAGCAGGGCCACCAGGAGGAGAACCACCAGGATTTCCAGGATTCGACCTGGGCGCCCCAGGGCCACAAGGTGCGGACGCAAAACTGGTTGGCCAGCCCCCAGAACCCTTTAGAGGGGGCGAAGAAGGGCGAAAGCATGCCAGACATTGGATGCTGGACCTTGAAAACTACCACTTCTTGAACAGAAACGCCGCGGCCATCGCACAGGAAGACAACCACGTCGCACACGCCCTCACCCTCATCAGGGGACCACATGTGGATGGATGGGCACGCCAGCGCATGAAATGGCTGCAACAGGTCTCCAGAGGCATCATACAGGACCACCACCCCTGGGATTCCTTCAGGACCAGGTTCCTCCTCGATTACTCTGATATCTCGGCCCCCCAGAGGGCGCAACAGGAGCTGATGGCGATCAAGATGCAGCCAGGAGAAGGCGTCGATAGCTACATCGTTAGGTTCGAAGAACTCGCTGAAAGGGGGAACCTCGAACCTAACAATGTCGCGGTCGTATGGTACTTCTGGAAGGGCCTCAACCCTGGACTCCTCAAGGCCTGCCTCAGAGAAAGACCCGTTCCCTTTACCTGGGAAGAATGGAAGCACGCCGCGCGCACCAACCACGTCCACTGGCAGATTGAACAAGGTATCCTAGCTCAGCAGAAGCAACAAAACCCCTTTGTGGGGGCCCAACGGACCCCTCGCCAGTTCTGTTACGATTTGGACCGCTTACCTGTACTTTTTCTTTGCCCAGTACCCTTACCCTCTACCCTGCCGCCCCTGGGCAGCTCTGTGCTTACTGACCACTTGCTGTGGTGCCCTGTACCCTGTACCATGACGCGTCCCCTTTACCCTACCCTGTGCCCATGCCAGTGACCTCATTACTTACTATGACACACTCTTATCTACCCTTGACCCTGCTAAGTACTTATAGTGCGTTGCCTTGCCTCTATGTACCTCAGACTCGACTTCTTGAGCAATCAAGCTAGTTCCACCCGTCCTGAAGCTCGAGTTCCTCCCAGGGACTTCCCTAGTGCGACCTCGAGCCTTCACTGCTTCTCTAGGCGTGGGAGTGATAGGACTCTTGTTCTAAACACTCCATCGCCTTGACAAGTTGTCCCTCTTCTCTCTGGGCTCAGCAGGTACTGGTTAACTCAACCAAGTAACTGCCCAGACCAGAAAGACTGTCCTTTCGCACTCGTGCATTGCTTGCACTCGTGCACTTGTGAAACACACTTCGCCTGCGTATTCCAGGCCCTCCAGAGTCTCTCAGAAGCCTAGGCTTGGGCTAGACCAAGCCAAGATACCACCAGACGCACACGTCGTGCAGCAGGCCACGCTTGAGCCTAACAAGTTCTTTCTGTTCCCTACACGGGGCCCCCGCCCCCAGCAGCAGCAGACGCAGCGCCACCAACAGCCGCTCCGCCCGAGTCAAATGGGACCAGTCCCAATGGAAGTGGACCGCCTCAGGGCCATGCTCAGTGACACAGAGAAGGCCCACCTACAGAAGGAAGGAGGCTGCTATGAATGCAAGAGACAAGGCCACATGGCATGTCAGTGCCCCCGAAGGAAGACAAGGGGAGACCACCCACGCGCCGCCAAAGCACAAACAGCGCAGGAAGACGAAGAAGAGGACCCAGGAGACACTGCCACACCTGCACTCTCCGTCCCTCAGGGAATGATGGGCCCAGAAGAAATTCTCAAAGCTATGACCGCCCTCAGTGACAAGCAGTATAATCAGATGGGCCAGATGTGGGAGAGCCAGGGTTTTCCAAACGCCTGAATACGTCGGCCAGTATTCGGGCCATGTTCTGTCGTGATGTGTACCTACCAAGAATCAAATCATTGCGTATCCCAGCTCAGTTACACACCTCGACTGCCAAGGCCGAGCTCCCCGTCTTCATTGACAGTGGGGCAACAGAAAACTTCGTCAGCCCTACCTTTATCAAAAGAAACAGAATTGCCATGTTACCCCTCAAACGCCCCAGAAAACTGCGAAATGCAGACGGAAGCAAGAACAGCATCGGGGAACTCACTAGGTTCACCGAACTAGAAGTAATCACTGGCAAGAAGAGCCACATCCACCGCTTTTACATCGCAGAACTAGGGGGAGATGACCTCATATTAGGCTACCCATGGCTCGCCGCAGTAAACCCTCACATAGACTGGACAAAGGGAAGCATCGACCAAAGTATTGCCCTCCGCACACCAGAGGCATCGCTGCTCCAGCCCACACCGCCTGTGCGAGTCGCAGGACTGCGGGTGGACCTCCCCTCGTGTCAACCCCTACTAGAACCAGGAGACGAGCTCATCATGCGCCTCTGCAGGGCTACGGTCTCCCAGCGCATTGCGGAGGAAGCACAACCGAAGGAAAAGAGGACGTGGGACCAGATAGTGCCAGCCCACTACCACCGCTTCAGCAAGGTCTTCAGCGAGCAAGCAGCACAGCGCTTTCCTGAATCACGACCCTGGGACCATGCCATTGACCTTAAACCCGACGCCCCAGACACCATGGACTGCAAAATCTACCCACTCAACCCCAGGGAACAGGCCGCACAATGGGAATTCGTCAAGGAGAACGAGGGCCTGGGCTTAATTCGCCCCTCAGACTCCAGATATGGCTTCCCAGTCTTCTACGTCAAGAAAAAGAATGGGGACCTACGCCTGGTCATTGATTATCGAAAACTGAACGCCGTTACAATCCGCAATCGCTATCCACTGCCACTGATCCCAGAACTAATCGACTGCGTGAGGGGACACGCACTATTCACAAAGATGGACATCAGGTGGGGCTACAACAACATCCGCATACGCGAAGGAGACCAGTGGAAGGCAGCCTTCAAGACGAACCTGGGGCTGTTTGAACCAATGGTCATGTTCTTCAGCCTCACCAACTCCCCGGCAACCTTTCAGACCATGATGAACCAAATCTTCAAGGAACTCATCGATGGAGGCTACGTTACAGTATACATGGACGATATTCTCATACACACACCTCTGGATTACCCCCTGCACCGCCGCATTACCACCCAAGTCCTGGAGATCCTCCTCAGGCATGACCTCTACCTACGACCAGAGAAGTGCCTGTTTGAGGTCACGACGGTGGAATACCTAGGCATCATACTGGAGAAGGACCACCTCAGGATGGACCCCGTCAAAGTCAAAGCAATCCTGACATGGCCCACTCCAAGGAACGTCCGAGACATCCGCGCGTTCATAGGATTCTGCCTCTTTTATCGACGATGGATCCCCAAGTTTAGTGAAATCGCACGCCCCATGAATGAACTCACACACAAGGACACCCCATGGGAGTGGACGACAGCGCGGCAGGTCGCCTTCGATGAACTAAAAGACTGGGTAGCTTCAGCACCGGTCCTCAGGCAACCAGACTTCACCAAACCATTCTACGTGGACACAGATGCATCGCAACACGCGCTAGGAGCAGTCCTACAGCAAAAAGACGAGCAGGGACACCTCCACCCAGTCGCATTCCACTCAAAAACCTTCGATGCCACCCAACGCAACTGGGATGTCGCAGACCGGGAAGCCTTCGCAGTATTGGATGCACTGCGCACGTGGAGGGCTTACCTAGCAGGGAGCGCACACAAAGTCATCATACGCACAGATCACCGCAACCTACAGTACTTCCTGCGACCCCAGAACCTCAATCGCCGCCAGGCCAGATGGTCACCAGAACTCCAGGAATATGATTATCAAATGGTGCACGTCCCAGGCAAGCAACACATCCCCGCGGACTTCCTATCACGCCCCCCAGGGGATAAAGGAGAACATGACAATGAAAACATTACCTTATTCCCACCGGAACGCGTCGCAACTCTACGATTTGCTGCCTTCCCCGAGGAGGTGGCCGAACGAAGGCAAATCCTCCAGAGATACCATGACCACCCCCTCGCAGGACACCCAGGTGTCAAGAACACACTTGTGCTTCTGCGAAGACACTATGAAGGGGGGAAGGAACTTGAACGGTTCACAAAGGAATATGTGCAGGGGTGCGCCAAGTGTCAAGAAACCAAAGCATGCACCACGCAGGCAAAGGCAGCCCTCTTTCCAATTGATGTCCCTGCAGAAGAAGGGCCATTCCAAAGCATTTCCATGGACCTAATCACGGACCTCCCCCTCTCGGCGGGACACAATGCAATCCTCACCATTGTAGACCAAGGCTGCTCTAAAGCAGCGCGATTCCTTCCATGCTCGACCACAATCACAGGAGAGGGAGTGGCTGCACTGTACTTCCGCCACATCCTCCCATGGTTCGGACTCCCCAGGCGAATCATCTCCGATCGGGACCCCAGATTCACATCACACTTTGCGCGTGCACTGGCCCAGAGCATACATGCCAAACAGAATATTAGCACCGCCTTTCACCCAAGGACAGATGGGCAAAGCGAACGCGCCAATCAACAAGTAGAACAGTACCTGCGTCTCTGGGTTCCAGACCAACAGGACCAATGGGCGTACTACCTCCCCATGGCAGAGTTTGTGTACAACTCCTGGCCACATGATCGTACAAAACTCACCGCACACGAACTCCTCTTTGGCTATCAACCTCAATGCACAATTGACAACGACCCAACGCACCCACCAGCAGTACAAGACCGCCTCACACACGTCCTAGACGCCAGAAAGCATGCACAGCGGCTTCTGAATGCACCACCTAAGACAACAACACCTCGTTTCCAAAAGGGACAAAGGGTCTGGCTAGAAGGACGCCACATCAAAACCTATTATCCCTCTAGTAAGCTGGCGCCCAAACGCTTTGGGCCATTCAAAATCACATCTGTCATCTCTCCTGTGGCTTACCAACTGGAATTGCCACCATCATGGACAATTCATAAGGTGTTTCACGTAGATCTCCTGACGCCTTACCAAGAAACAGATGCCCATGGACCAAATTACACGTGCCCCCCACCAGATATCATTGAAGGTGCACCAGAATGGGAAGTAGAGCGTATTATGGGGGAGCGCCACTGGGGCAAAAAGCGCGAGCACCAGTTCCTAATCAAATGGAAGAACTACCCGCACGCTGACAATACATGGGAACCAGCCACAGGAGTGCACGCTCCAGACCTGGTCAGGGAATTCCATCAAAGAACCAAGGCGCAGCGAGGCGCTGCGAGACCTGAGAGGGGGGTAATACACAGAGGGGAGGGACACGCGCACGTCATTTCCACCCTCACCAGCCTGAGAGCACGACCAGCCAGGACACAGGAATTTCCAGCTGGACTTTGTGCACCAGGTCCTTCGTGCACGTCTCCAACAGCAGGGTCAGCGGCTGCCAGAAGTCCAGAATTGGTGCCAGACTCGTCGCGCACCTCTGTCTCCAGCGCACGCCGAGCAGCATCGTCAGCATCGCTTCCCCCTACACCAGAATCAGGATCAGAGACAACGCTTGCCACGTTCATTGCCACAGCCAGCACAGGGAGCCTACCAACGTTCTCGCCTGCCACGCAGCTCCCAGACTATCCTCTCACGCAGCTCCCCGAGTACCCTAATAGTAAGCTGCTTAGAAACCCAGCCAGGAAGCTGACGCAGGAAGGTTCCTGGCCCGAAATGGCACGCAACAAGACAGCCTATAAAACCGCGAAGAAACACCCCCAATCATTTTCTAACTACCCCCATCCATTCCTCGCAGCTGTGGCTTCAGTCTACCCCAACGTCTTCCGCACCTCCTCGTCCCCACAGAACTTTAACCCTGCCGCTAAACTCGCTGCTGCTCGCCACCCTCGTCGCCCTCGTCCTGCTTACATGTCTACCTCCTCTACTACGTCCTCCGCGCCCGGTTCCCCCATTTACAAGGGGGACTACAGTGATTTTTCTGCCGGCTTAGACCAACCCATCCCTGCCTTGGAGCCCCCACCGGGCTCCCCCATGACTGACATCGAACTCCCCCCTGTCGTCGAACTGGGAGTCCTCAAAGCCAACCCAGACATCACCTCCTACCCTGAAGACTACCAGTACCCTCCACGGGGCCACTCCACCACCACTCGCATCCCTGGCCTCCTGCTCACAGACGCCATGGGGAACCCAGTCCCTGAAAATGAAGAAGAGGGACCATCCTTCGCCATTGACATGCGTGGGGTAACCACAGGGGAGGAAGTCATCCGCTGCCTCAATGCAACGGTGGCAGAAATCATTGATACTTTGGAAGATGAGGATATACGAGGCACTGTCATTGACGCCATGTCCTCGCTCCGCAGCCTTGTGGAAGGAGACTCTGCCCCGGGTACGCCCTCCTGGAACCCCGCTAACATCCCAGACGAGTGGAGTCCCCTTGCGGCCATCGATGTCGAGGGCATCGCAGAGGGGGCAGAGGAACAGGACCACCCTGGGCACCCCTACCGCCTCAACCACCCCCGCAGCATATACTACTACACCCGGAAGATCCAGGATGGATCTGGGGCCCTGGTCACCCCCAAGTACGTCGCCTTCATGTTTGGGGCTAAGGACCCAGTCATCCTTGCCACCATGGGGCGCGGCAAAGTCATCTTCACCTACCCCCTCCATGCACGACCAGCGCCCCATCATGCGCTACACCCACTCCCCCGCCTCACACAGAGGCAAATCTCCATTTTCTCAGACGAAGGAGGGGACACTGGTTCCTTCTGGCACCACGTGGACAACGCCCTCAAGGCAGTAGGGGACCCATACCTCATAGGGGAAGTAGAGCGCCTACGCACAGCGGAGATGGGGATGGACTCCCATGCGATTGACATAGAAACAGAGAAGAGACGCTTGGCCGAGGCACAACGCCTCCTCAAATGGCATCAGAGGAGGCTCAGTTACTACAAAGACCAGAGGCACCAAAGTGTGGTACGCCTGTTACGCTCCGGCTTCACTGTACGCTCAATTTCTTTCATTTCTTACTGCCTACTCTTCCTTGCACTCTGCCTATGGACTGCCAGGCCCCTACGGCCCGTGACTCCGCTCATGCCTTCCTATTTCGCTCTGTACACTTACCAACCGGTCTGACGGACCGTCGGGACCGACGCACACCCACTAGTGCTACATCTGCACGCCTCTGTGCATGCGCTGCCTCGGCACCTAGTGACTCATGTACTACGATGACTCCTGCTGACTCCCTGTGACTCTGTGCTAGTAGCGGTGTCCTAGGGACACCATGACTCGTCCTGACTCCCTATGAGTCATTCCTACATGTACTTATATCGCGTTGTACGCCTAGGACAGACCCTAAGTCTGTTCTCTTGTAATCTCAGCTCGTGCATGGTTCCCTTCCTTCCCTTGTGAACCCCAACTCCTCTGGTCAATTGCCAGACTTCACGCGTCCCCTTGCGGAGCCTTAGTGTATGCTCAAAGGCAAGGGAAAGCTCTCTATCAGACGTCACAAGAGTACGCCTGCACGCGAGAGGTATACAGACCTCTTACCCTCGAGGCCTCAGTCACCAGTATCGCCTACGCCCCCTCCATCGCCTGTGGAGGTACGCTCACTCGGTGGGCGTGACATTAGAACAGACTTACCCAGTCAACCAGAGGCCCCTGGCCCAAGTACCGTCGTGGATTCCCCAGTAGACCACAAGTTCAGGCCGTTCACAATCACACTTTGTGTGGAAGACGATAAGAAGGACGACCAGCGAGTCATCTTCCTTCAAGAAGGACACGAATCACCATCACACTTTGAAGGAGCAATCCCGTGGACAGGACACTACTTCCTTGCTATCCTTCCAGGGCGAGCCAAGATCGGAGCATACCCAGTACACCATGTCGCTGGTGCCTGGTACGAAGTTGCATACGACAACAAAACTAACAAACATTTCGCGTACGCAAACGCTAAGACACGCTTCCCACTACTAGGGGAACCACAGGACCCAGAAGACACCACTACTCCCTTCACTGTTGATATTGGGAGAGCGATCAAAAGTGCAGAACGCCAAGAAGTTGGGGACCCAAGCCCAATTGAAGAAGACCCAGAACCAATACAAGTCATGAGCACCCAGGTTATTGCTCCAGCACGCTACGCCCTCGCGGCAGGCCAGTCCTATGCAGACATCGCCAGAGTTAACCCATTTGCCCCAGCGGAACCTCGCCCTGATATACCACGAGACAGGGAAGGAGGAGGACCGCCAGGAGGAGGCGGAGGACCACCAGGAGGAGGTGGAGGACCACCAGGAGGAGGCGGAGGTCACCCTGGAGGAGGACCACTCGGAGCAGGGCCACCAGGAGGAGAACCGCCCGGATTCCCAGGATTCGACCTGGGCGCCCCAGGGCCACAGGGTGCGGACGCAAAACTAGTTGGCCAGCCCCCAGAACCCTTCAGAGGGGGCGAAGAAGGGCGAAAGCATGCCAGACACTGGATGCTGGACCTTGAAAACTACCACTTCTTGAACAGAAACGCCGCGGCCATCGCACAGGAAGACAACCGCGTCGCGCATGCCCTCACCCTCATCAGGGGACCACATGTGGATGGATGGGCACGTCAGCGCATGAAATGGCTGCAACAGGTCTCCAGAGGCATCATGCAGGACAACCACCCCTGGGAGTCCTTCAGGACCAGGTTCCTCCTCGATTATTCTGACATCTCGGCCCCTCAGAAGGCGCAGCAGGAACTGATGGCAATCAAGATGCAGCCAGGAGAAGGCATCGACAGCTACATCGTTAGGTTCGAAGAACTCGCTGAAAGGGGGAACCTCGAACCTAACAATGTCGTGGTCGTATGGTACTTCTGGAAGGGCCTCAACCCTGGACTCCTCAAGGCCTGCCTCAGAGAAAGACCCGTCCCCTTTACCTGGGAAGAATGGAAGCACGCCGCACGCACCAACCACGTCCACTGGCAGATTGAACAAGGCATCCTAGCTCAGCAGAAGCAACAGAACCCCTTCGCAGGGGCCCAACGGACCCCTCGCCAGTTCTTTCCGTTCCCTACGCGAGGCCCTCACCCCCAGCAGCGGCAGACGCAGCGCCACCAGCAGCCGCTCCGCCCAAGTCAAATGGGACCAGTCCCGATGGAAGT
>QLOS01003043.1:0-15027 GCA_003313725.1 Russula sp. MG48 | reverse complement strand
TTCGGCGGCGCCTCTGAGCCAGGGTTCAACGAGTGGGATATATGGCTCCAGGTTGTCGACGTTGCTAGAAAGGCTAGTCAGGGGTAGCTAGGTTGATAGGATGCTACCACCACCAAGCATGGGAGGCTCCCGTAGCAGATGAGCCTCGCAAAGCGACACGCCGGGAGAAAATCGATCCACGGTTGCGTATTGTGCTTTTCGACTTTGACCACATCACATCCCTTCCTCTCTGCACGAGCTCTGATGCTAACGGCTACCGCGACCACATCCTAATTCACGATATATAGCACCTGATAAGAAAAGGAAACCAGTCGCTTTGCGATGCCCGGTGGAAAAAGGGAAGGAGCAGGTACAGAGGTCACATGATGAGGAAGTCACGGGCAAGTCGTATAGCGGTACGTAGAGTAGCCTTGGTTGATCCCTTCCACGAGTCCTTTGGGGCGCGACCCCTCTCTCCACCAGGGGAGGGATGAAAACATCCCAAGCACATGCATCACCTCGGCGAACACTTGCGAAGTGGAACGCCGTGACTTGGTCGCAGAGAAAATTTCCAACCGGAACTGGTTAGTACTGAGTAGGACCTCAATCCGAAGCTACAGTCACTGAAAGTTGACCCGCGACAATAAAAGCTCTGTGCTAGCGAGTCAGCTGGGAATCTCACGCCGCGGCTGCGACTCTCGGACTCGGACTCGCAGCCAGCGCTTTGGCAGGACCGATCATGTCATGGCACCCGTGACCACTCTCTGCGCAGAGTAGAACCGTCCTAAATACATTTGCTTTTACAAACTGGGTGCTTCTACAATTCTATCATAGGTACGGTACAGCATGTAGCCATTCACGGGCGGTTTGCCGTATAGTTACATCACATAATGCGGGCGGCCAGCAATCGTACTTAGTAACCCCAGCTGCTCCTTTCCCCGTTGTACAACCCGCGAACAGTCGCGACAGAGCAGGATGACTGCTCCCACAAAAATCAAAGAAGAATACGATATTGTCATCGCAGGGGGTACGTCGTCATCGCCTACTTCTACTCTGCATCTCTTCTGAGTGGTGAGGATATTTGACAGGCGGCGCTGCGGGGTGCATCGTCGCCGGCCGTCTCGCAGCGGCCAACGCAAATCTACTCATCCTCGTCCTCGAGGCGGGTCCTACGACATACAATGACCCCGCACATACGCAGCCCACGCGCTTCCCAACCCACCTCGCTCCAGGCTCGCGCACCACGCGTGTGCACACCAGCCGACCAAGTGCTGCGCTTGGGGGCCGCTCGGCAGTTGTGCCGTGTGGACAGTGTCTCGGCGGTGGAGGCAGCGTCAACTGTACGTCTTGCGCTTCTGTCTTCTTTCTATGGTTGTTGGAAAAGGACAATTGATGGCGGCCCGAGTGTACGTCATGTGTGCATTCTAACTTCTAACTTAGTCATGATGTATACACGTGCATCTGCTTCGGACTACGATGACTGGGAGACCGAGTATCAGAACCCTGGGTGGGGATCGAATGACCTTATCCCGCTTCTGAGAAAGGTGCGTAAGACCTTGATCTGCCCGACTCACATTCACTTGTCCACGAAGACGGAGACGTACCAGGTTACCGCTGGAGGGCCAACTCATGGTTCCAACGGCCCGCTTAAGGTCTCCCAAGGTGGATTGTTCACGGACCTCGGACAGCAGTTCCTCGGCGTCTCGCGCGCGCTTGATCCCGACCGTGCTTTGGCCCCGTCCGACGCGGATACAAATGATCTCTCAACAATCAATGTATACACCGTGCGTGCTTTCACCCTATCCTATCGCTACCTGATATATCTATATCTTCTACGTTGACATCGAATCGCACGCAGAGATGGCCCAAGTGTGTTCATAGTCTCTGCTGCGCTCCACACGAGAGTGCTAATGTTCGTGCTTTGCGGACAGGTGGTTAAATGCGGAGACGGGCAATCGCTCCGATGTGCCGCACCACATGATCTACCCTCTCAAGGAGACGCGTCCAAACCTCCACATTTTGACAGGCGTACATGTTCAGCACGTTACATTCGATAGGTAAGTCCAACTGATTTTCTTCTCTTCTTGAGCAGAGCTTCGACCTATGCAGTAAAAATTGCGCGACCGGTGTTGCCTTCACACTTAACCCACTATTTCACCCGGATGGCCCAAAGGAAACACGTACAGTCCACGGGACAGAACTGGTAGTTCTCTCTGCTGGGTCTTTTGGTACCCCGGGCATACTGGAGCGCTCTGGGATAGGTTCCAATGGAGTGCTAGAGCAGGTTGGAGTGAAGCAGCGAGTGGACTTGCCTGGCGTTGGCGAGAATTATCAGGGTCCGTTGCGTGATAGCTACTGGGAATCGGCCATGTTTCTGATTTTGTATATGTGCAGATCACAACGTCTTGTTCCTTCCATACTTTGCTGCGGACGAGGCACAGACGCTCGATGCGATTTTCCGTAATGGCGAAGGAGCGATTGACGGTTTGTCCTCTTATCACACTTAGGGGCTCACATTTTTAACTAATAATTTGCACCTCAGCTGCCACCGCCGAATTTGCTAAGACCAAGAAGGGTCTCCTAGCGCACAAGTTGTCTAATTCTTTCATTCTTGTCTTTCCCTCGCTGACCATAGCACCAGCGGTATCGACGCGGGGATCAAATGGCGCCCCAAGCCATCTGAACTGGCCGAGTTGGGTCCTGGATTCAAGGAGGTTTGGGATTCTTACTTTGCCAACGCGCCTGACAAGCCTGTCTTGTGGATCGGGGTTCTCACTGCGTACGTCCCCGACAGGTCCGCTAAGGTCGTTTGCGCTACTAACACACATGATGCAGGCTCACTGGCCATCTACCTCTAGGACCGCCGCGTAAATACTTCACACTTGGTGCCTCCACTGTGAGTACGATGACCCTCCTCCATGACGTTGTTCGTTATGCCTGAGACGCCCGACATGCACCTTCTTGTTACAATAGGAATATCCCATCGCGCGCGGACACGTGCACATCACCGATGGCGAGGACGTCTCCGCACCAATCGACTTTGTTCCTGGCTACCTCGAATCGTCAGCCCCAAAAATTCAGCACCTGCTCACGAATGTACAGTACTGACACTTGTTCCCACCCCTCAGGATGGCAGATGTCAAGCCTCTGACGTGGGGTTACAAATTTACGCGTGAGATTGCGCGGCGTATGCCGCACTTCCGCGGTGAGCCACCCGCGATGCATCCTGCGTTTAACCCGGGCGGTACTGCTGCGGTCGTCGAGCATGCGGATGGCCCCGTTGTGTTCGACACGGCCCCGATCATGTATTCGGAAGAGGACGAGCGTGCGCTTGAGACGTACGCGCGTGCGACGGGTGCGTGGCTTATCCTTAACCCTCACGTGTCTTCTCCTCACTTCATACCATGAACGATTGATTCCTGGTGGTTGACAACGCCCAGTGAGGACAACTTGGCATGCGGTGAGTCTCGCTCGTCCTTTTTGCCGTTGTGTGTGGTGTATTGGGGATGGAATGGGATGGCTGACGGATATACGCGTCGGGTTTTATGTTTCTCGCTATTTTAGCTCGGCACTTGCGCGATGAAGCCGCGCGAGCAGGGCGGCGTCGTCGACTCGCGCTTGAACGTCTATGGCGTCAAGGGCCTCAAAGTTGCGGACCTGTCCGTCGGGCCTGGCAACGTTGCTGCGAACACGTACTCCACTGCGCTAGTTATCGGAGAGAAGGCGGCTGTGATCATCGCAGAGGAACTAGGAATCGCGGGCGTCGTCTAAGGTCCAAGGGAAGGGCGCGCGTGCGTAGATGAGCAGAGTTTATTGTTGTGGGGCTTGTGTACTGTGACACTAACGATCGCGGGCGTCATCTAAGGTCAAAGGGAAGGGTGCGCATGGTTAGTTTATTGTTGTGGGGTTTGTTACTGTGTAATACAAGCATATTCGTATTCGCGGAAGGGAGTTACCATACGGCACAGCACCCGTGCCACGTGGCGGAAATCCCGTGTGGTCCCGGTCCGCAACTCCGGTCCGGTTCAACGGGCTGGCGGCCGGAGCTCAGGCAGCCATCAGGAACTGGCACCCCCTAGAAGTTAAGATTTGGCTTCTGTTCATGCTACATGAAATATTTTTCCAAAACCCTCTCTGGAATACAAACTAGATGTAATTCTCTTCCAATTGTAGGGGCTATATTTTGTATTTGTTGTCCTGCAGAGGCGGAGAAAGGATTAACCATACCCTAGGGGGTGTCAGTTCTTGATGGCAGCTACCTTCAGTTACTGTATTGGCATACTGTACTTCTTGACTGCACACAATTTGAGCTTTGTGCACTTGAGGTACCTCCTCCACGTGATCTCTGTCAACCCACTCTCTGAACAATTAAAAAAACTTAGAGCAGCCCTCCGGGTACTCTTATCCGCGACGTTGCGAATATGGGAGAAGAGCTTGTTAGGCACGTACGTAGCCAGTAGGGTGTCGAGTGCTCTTCATCGGAAGGGAAGTGGATAGTGACGCGTCGGGGTGATGACCGAAAACCCCCGAGTATGAACTTAAATGTGAATGGGTGTGTAGTTTATGAGAATTGAACCATTTAAGGCTGTGTATCCTTCCGTCATCTACATGGCTCACACACGGGAATCTCGAGAGAAGCTAAAAGGACTGCAGATACTCTGTCACCAATGAAGCCGAACCTCTATCGTAGTACGGTGCTTTTGTAAAGCTGACATAGTACTCCCGCTTCGCCCTGTCTCATCCAACTCTGACACAACATCTCGATCTTGCTCGGACAAGGATCAACGGCGAGACTTGCGTGCAAAGAGACCCAATTACTCACAGGAAAGGTGAGGGGATCATGCTCCATAATGCACAAAGTTGACCCAACGTTCCAGACTCACTCGTTTCTCTCGCCTCAGTTTCTGAACTGCATCCCGAAGTGCATTGGCAGACAGCTCATAGTAAGGAAGGCTTTCATCTTCACCAGAGAACATCGACGTGTAGAATTGTTCCGCCAGGTCTCGTCCATCCGTATCTGCCATCGCCCACATTGTCCCGACAACGCTTCGGAATCCAAGGTGCTGCATCGCTGCCGTAAGATGCAGTGCTTCATCAGCAATACTCCCATCTGTCAGCTCAGCAGTGTGGCAAGCAGAGAGGAATGCAAATTCCGCAGTGGGAAGTCGGGACCGCACGATGTCGAGTAGCGTAAGACGATTGCCACCATGAAGTATGAACGAGGCATCGAATGGCTTTCCTTCTTCTAAGATCCCATGGCATGCGAAGTGGGAAAGACGATGATGCCGAAGGCTTTCTATCGTAGTTTCCGATGTTGCATCCTCTAGAACTGCACTATCGATCGAACTTCCTAAAGTGCGTCTGATGACCTCAATCTCGTCTCCCACTCCAATGAGAGACGTGTCGGGTGGCGCGATAACCAGCAATGAGAGCGGGTCCGATGTCTGTACGCTAGGTTCGCGAGACTTGATGAGTGCAGAGAGTGTTGGGGTATATGAGGGTATGTATACATCCGAGAAATACCTTTTGACCTTGTCCTTCGACGAAATCGGGCCCATCGCATGAAGAGGGAGAGAGCAGAAAACTGATGTCGGACACCACCAAATTCGTGATTGTTCGGGTATGTTCAACTCGTGGAGCTTGTCTATGACTGCTTGTCCAACGAGTTCATAAAGCTCTTCGAGGACATATCGTAAAGCACGGTTATATTGCATCGATTCGAGAACGTGTTTCTTTCGTGTGTCCGAAAGCCGATCCGCTAATTCATTCGCTCTGTGATAGAAATCCTCGGTGGTAGGGATTAAGGAAGGAGGAGAGTCGTGCAAGACGAGGATCATATCGGAGCGTAATGAGCAATGATTGATTATAATGACCGGACCTCGTGATGCGGCAGCACGAAGTATGTCGAATGATGGCATCTTCAAGAAATTCTCAAAGCCACGTAATCCTTGGATGTGAGAAGTGAGCGAATCACGCTCATTCAAGAGGGTTCGTTGCTTCTTTAAAAAATTGCTAAACGCGTCCGTCCTTGCCTCGTTTGGGGCACCGTCTTTGTCTATATCTCCAGTCGAACCTGGCGGAATAGATGTCATCAAACTCTCGAGATCTTGGTTGATGATCGTGAGCTTGGTCGCTAGGGCCGGGTGGGCGCTAGAAAGTTGGTCGATTGAAGTGCGGAGACCACGCATTCCTGACCAGAGCAGTGCTCGCCCCCGTTCGAGAGTCTGGATGGCCTCCTCCAGGCGACCTGTTTTAACTTGATAAGAGGCATATTCCAACGGGATCTTGTTTGCTTCCTCGATAGCGAGGAGATGAGCATGCTGCGTATGGAGGGTAGGTGCGAAAACGAGAGAGGTTTGCAACCATGACATGGCAGTCTCATACGCAGTTGAGACAGAAGGGTGACCGGACACTCGCGCAATAGCTACCCATGTGCATGCATATCGTAGTTTGTCTGGAGGGATTGTGCATATGTGATCAATGGACATTTGAAGTAGAAGGACGGCTTCGTCCAAGTCTTCTCGGTGATGAAGCAGCCGAAAGCGAGCAAGTAGACCTCGACGAAGCAGTAGAAGGCCACAGGTGTGGTTCCAACCTTGTGTACCTGGCAATCTGAGGACATGGCGCGAAAAAGAAATTGACTCCTCGAGGAAGGAAATATTATGATTGCGACGGTAGGCCCGAAGAAGATCTGAAGCCAATTCGTTGAGCCGAATACAAATCAACACATCACTAGGGGTCGAGGCAAGGGCTATTTTTCGCCAATCGATGCACTTTTCTAAATATGACGTGTCATCTGTACGCTCAAACTTGGCTTCATACCAATCTGCGAGGGCTCGGAGGTATTTCCCGTGATCAGCCGTCCCCGGAAGAGCACTGGAGATAAGGTCCGGTAGGAGCTGAATTTGGCGCTCAATTGTCGTTATTGAACAAGCCATCCGGACATTCCGGGTGGCGTTCCATCTGATTGAACCTTCGTCTGGTGTGCTCGTGTGTTGGAGTGATGATGGGGCGGCCTCTTGTGAAGGGCCGGAACTCACCATCTGGGGGTGTTCCGTGAGATGAAAGTACTTTGCACGTGCCTTCATGAGCTCTTCCAGATACTGAGTAAGCTCAGGATTGTCTTCTAGGGAAGGATCGGCAAGCGCAGTGCGAATGCGGGACATGGCCTCCTCGAGATATTCCAGATTTGGATGGAAAGAAAATTGGGTATCAGCGACCCTTGCTGCCCAAAGAAGTGCATCACTCCGAGATGGATTCGTCTTGTCCCCCAAGGGTTGGGAAGCGGCAATTTTGTCGAGCAACGCTATTGCTTCCTGAGAATCCCCAATTGAGGAATTCATCAGGGAACGAATAGCGAGAATTTTGGCTAGGGAACTGGAAGCTCTGTGGGATCCTGGAGGACACCTTGGAATGGCCTCTCGTATATATTCAACGACTTGATCGATGAAGTCTACAGGTACGCTGTCCACTGCTGTATAAAACGAATCCTTCAAGATAACGATGGCATCGACTAGGTCATCTCCCGAGGTATCAGACACTAGAAGTTCACGGCACAATGCCACCATCTCCTCGATGGACCGCGTCACAGCCGCACTGCCCACCTCGGATTGTGCATGAGTACCAAGTGCCTCGACAAATTTGATGATAATTTGACTACGCGAAACGCCGACGTGGTCGAGACGTAGGTCCGAATGATAAAGATGGCGAAAGTAGTCAACGGAGTACTTGAGGTCCTCAGGTTGACTCGTAAGGTGGAAGCGAGCAAAAAGAGAACGTGCGAGTTGGAAGAAGCAAGATACGACATATGTACAGACGTCCGAGTCAATCAGGGGAGGAAATGGAAGAAGGACGGCTTTCGTGAGGTGAAGAATCGCTTTGTCAATATCTTCTGGCTGCTCTGACGGGTTGTAACGGTTAAGTCGGTGAGTTATCAGCCGCGCGAGATTCGTATGACGCTCTTGATGAGAATAGGGGCTCGACGGGAGCCAGAGCTGAAGTGTGGCAATACGGCTATCGAATTCGTTGAGTCCGGTGGGAGAACCTTACAAATTGACAGGGAGAGGATGTCAGGACTCGGAGGCTGAGATTGGGTCCAAAGCGTACCCTGTGGGCTGTCCATAATTCGTATGTAACGCGATCCGGGTCAGAGTTGGTGAAAACTGGGTGACTGAGGAAACGCGAATGCGATGGTCCAAGGACTCGGAGGGTGCTTTCAAGGACAGTGTTTGGACCGGGGGTTCTGAATCGACAGCAGCACGGGTCACGCTTCCGCACATGCGCTTGAATAAGCAAATTTAAAGGGCGCAGCATTTAAAGGGCGCAGCGAAACCCTCAGACTGTCACGGTACTGGTATTTACTACCACCTCTCTACCAGCTGCAAGTCAATGGAAATGGTTCTCATGTCTCAGACATTTCTTCGTTCATCTTCTGGCTTCTCTGCGTCAAGCACGCTGTCTGTGTCAATTCACTCTGGTTCTTGGGCCTATCTATGTCCTGATGGCCACGTTGCTACACCAGTGGGCACGTCGATAGATCAAAGTCATGCAGGCAAATTACAGCCCAAACAAGCAAACTTACATTCGTACTTCGTGGAGAGCCTTGACAAGTCCTGACTTCCCTTGATACTACAGTAGACTAGTTGAACTGTTCCCTACCTTGCCACATCTTTCCGTTTCCCCTGTTCGGGCCTTACTGTGGTTTTGTTGAATTTCAATCGCACGGTATTCAGTCATGCTGTAGTTGGGTGGGTTGCGCTTTGTATGGAAACGTATCTATGCATCGCGTTTCTGCCAATGCTTTGGCATGACACACCGCTATTCACCACTTTCTTCTTGGCTTGGTACGTTTGGACAGGCGTATTATACGTAATACTTCAGCTCCGCGCCCTAGGAACGCTTTCATCACTTGCAGGGGCAGTTTCTTAAACGGTTCCTAAACGGCATCCAGAAAGCAACTGAACAATTAGCTTAGAAGCTGTCATCCGAGATGGATGGTCGTACTCTGGTATGTACTGTCGGGTCTTTAGAAAAGGATATGACAAACGGGAACAGGTCCTCACAAACATTCCTGCTGTTTACCACTCGGAGACCCTCGTTGTACCTCGGGACGCTTTCAAGACACCGAATGATGAGAAGATGGACTCGGAAGCGTTGATTAAATTGATGCTCCATACCTTCTCATCTGGTATAGTTCCAGGTCTAAAAGAATGGAGGATCGAGATCTCCAGGAGAGCAATGAATGCGGCAACTCTTCCCATCGCTTGGCCAATGTCGTAACGTGTTATCTACGAAGACTGGGATGGACTCTTGAACACTATCGAATTCGGGCTCCTTCTGACAGTAGCCAACTACAGGGACCAAAACGCTGATCAGCGTTCAAAATGGGTAGTCACTGCTATTCTAACAGCCGCCCAAGAAGGTGATGACCGCTGGTCCGAACTCGCCGCCTGCCAGCTGGGCATTTCCAGAGCTGATCCCCGATACATGGCTATAGTGATAGACATCTGTCAGGGCACGATCGAAGCCAAAGCCGAAGGCCTTATTGGGACCTTCTTGAGACATCAGTGCCAGCTGGCTGTCGAAGTGTCTCGAACCAGTTTCCAATTTAGACGCACGAAATGCTCTTTCTGGACTGCAAGACGACTTGTAACCAAAGGCGCATGGCAAAACTTGCTATCTGTATCCTTCGATACATTCGCAATATTTACATTAAGGCACCCCTACTGCCTCGATGACACTCTTTGCCTCCATCGTGTAACATCCCAGAACATGGCTCCCGCATATACGAAGCAACGAGCACACCCATTTCCTTCACTGTCCCTGTCACTTCCTCTCCCACGCTCTGTCTAAGCCATTCTACCCTACACCTTGACTACGGAACGTCACTTGATGATGTCCCTGATGCGCCACAACACTATCATGGTCGCTGCCTCGTCTCACTCTATCCCATCACCTCTATAAAGCCACCACCGTCATGCTGCTTCGTTGGATATACTAGTACTCGGGGAAAGTGCAACATAGGACACCACTAACATCCCCGCCAACTCGTTGGTGGCACCTTAGCACCCTCTTTCCCCCCGGGTGCTTCCTACATCTATCCCTCTGCAAAGTTTCACTACCTCATCTAGTGATACCGCCGCCCCACACAGCCCCACCTGTAGCTCGGGGCACATCACCTTTACACCTTATCCCGGATTCCACTAACACGCTTTCAGGAAACATAATCCTCAGCCTCTCGCATCGTGACCTGACCAACCCTCCCCGATTTGATCCCTGACGGTGTACCGAATGTACCATCGCTCGGTGTACTTCATGATTCCCGGATCCCTCCTCTCATGGAGCCTGAGGCCGGCCCCTCATCAACCTAACCAATCAACACAGCCAGCCCCTAACACAACCACACTCGGCGGTGCCGGTCTTCAGTTGTAAGCGCAATAACGTAATTACGTTGGTGATTATTTTGTAAGTATCCGGTGTTTTTTTATCTTTCAGAGTCGTGTCAAGGCTCAGCATAAGTGTAGATGATGAAAGCGACGCGTCACCCAGTATGCCGTAACCAGGCACAGCGAATCATGGGTTCTCATCTCGCGTTGTGTTGTTGTAGCACCGGTATTATCAGGTAGCTTTGGGTGGAATTGGGAGAAGGAAATGACTTCGGGCTCCATTGTTGACGTGCTGGATCCTTGTAAGTTATATCTGCTCCGTTATGTCGTTTCACACTCCTGGTACGTAATTCAGGTATTACGGTCGCCATCTTTTCTTTGTTAACACACTCTTCAATCATCACTACTCGATGCGGCTACTATTCTCCATTACCTGTTGTAAATACGCCATACTTTCCTTGCCAGCCATCTTCGATCGATGGGGGTTTTCTATAGTTAGGAATCGAATGCTTGAACTGTTCAATTCAGACTTCTCATTATATCAATGTCTATCCCCACCCGGGTTACGATAGGCTATGTACACCATCGTCAAGTTTGGCGAAATTGAAGCAACACTGACCTTGCATCATTCGGGATCATTTAGGCGCTGCCGGTTGAGGATGTTTTTGATCTCCTTTTGGTCAATGTGTCGCCTAGGGAGTGAAGACCCGGACATACGACCAACAGCGAATTGTCGTGTATTATCGTCAATCTAGCCAGCCAGGAGTGGCTTAGTAGAACAATGGTCAGAATAACTCGCACAAGTCATAATCTGGGAATGTCGTGTGGCCAGTGGCGAGTCGTGCCGCTTTTTCGGGACAATCGTCGAACGACAGAACATATTTTCTAGAGAGAATCCTTGGTGATCGAAATGGCTAAACGGCCGCCGGCCGGCACTTGAACGTGTGGTAATGGTACAGACGAAGCCGAGAGAGCAACAAGCCAGGAGAAAGGAAATTCGTCGGGTGAATAGGCAGGAAATACTGCCCTTACCTGGAATTTCTGACAATTGTTCACTGGCCATACTGGCATACTTCTTGACTGCACGTAATTTGAGTTTTGTGCACTTTGGGCGCCGAGGTACCTCCTCCACGTGATCTCGGTCAACACACTCTCCGAACCGTTTCTAGTAGAAAAACTTAGAACAGCCCTCTGGGTACTCTTATCCGCGACGTTGCGAATATGGGAGAAGAGGTTGTTAGGCACATACGTAGCTGGTAGGGTGTCGAGTGCTCTTCCGAGTCATCGAAAGGGAAGTGGATAGTGACGCGTCGGCGTGATGACCGAACTGAACCTCCCTGGGCCGCCCGAGTATGAACCTGAATATGAATGGTGTAGTAAGGATTAAACCCTTTTAGGCTGCGTATCCTTCCGTCATCTACATGGCTCATACACACGGGAGTCTCGAAAGAAGCTAAAAAGTAACACTCCAGATACTGTCACCAACGAAGCCGAAACTCTATCATACGCCGGCTTGTAAAGCTGACATAGTACTCCCGCTTCCCACTCTCATCCAACTCTGACATAACCACTCGATCTTACTCGGACAAAGATTAATGGCGAGACTTGCGTGCAAAGAGACCCAATTACTCACCGGAAAGGTGAGGGGATCATTCGCCAGTCATGCACCATAATGTACAAAGTTGACCCAACGTTCCAGACTCACTCGTTTCTCTCGCCTCAGCTTCTGAACTGCATCTCGAAGCGCTTTGGCGGATAGCTCATAGTAAGGAAGGCTTTCATCTTCACCAGAGAACATCGACGTGTAGAATTGTTCCGCCAGGTCCCGTCCATCTGTATCCGCCATCGCCCACATTGTCCCGACAACGCTTCGGAATCCAAGGTGCTGCATCGCTGCCGTAAGATGCAGTGCTTCATCAGCAATACTCCCATCTGTCAGCTCAGCAGTGTGGCAAGCAGAGAGGAATGCAAATTCGGCAGTGGGAAGTCAGGAGCCCACGATGTCGAGTAGCGTAAGACGATTTCCACCATGAAGTATGAACGAAGCCTCAAATGGTTTTCCTTCTTCTAAGATCCCATGGCATGTGAAGTGGGCAAGGCGATGATGCCGAAGGCTTTCTATCGTAGTTTCCGATGTTGCATCCTCTAGAACTGCACTATCGATCGAACCTCCTAAACTGCGTCTGATGACCTCAATCTCTTCTCCCACTCCAACGAGAGACGTGTCAGGTGGCGCGATAACCAGCAATGAGAGCGGATCAGATGTCTGTACGCTAGGTTCGCGAGACTTGATGAGTGCAGAGAGCGTCGGGGTATATGAGGATATGTATACGTCTGAGAAATACCTTTTGACCTTGTCCTTCGACGGAATCGGGCCCATCGCATGAAGAGGGAGAGAGCAGAAAACTGATGTCGGACACCACCAAATTCGTGATTGTTCGGGTATGTTCAACTCGCGGAGCTTGTCTATGACTGGTTGTCCAACGAGTTCATAAAGCTCTTCGAGTACATATCGTAATGCACGGCCATATTGCATCGATTCGAGAACGTGTTTCTTTCGTGTGTCCGATAGACGATCCGCTAATTCATTCGATCTGTGATAGAAATCCTCGGTGGTAGGGATTAAGGAAGGAGGAGAGTCGTGCAAGACGAGGATCATATCGGAGCGTAATGAGCAATGATTGATTATAACAATCGGACCTCGTGATGCGGCGGCACGAAGTATGCCGAATGATGGCATCTTCAAGAAATTCTCAAAGCCGCGTAATCCTTGGATTTGAGAAGTGAGCGAATCACGCTCATTCAAGAGGGTTCGTTGCTTCTTCAAAACATTGCTAAACGCGTCCGTCCCTGCCTCGCTCGGGGCACCGTCTTTGTCTATATCTCCAGTCGAACCTGGCGGAATAGATGTCATCAAAGTCTCGAGATCTTGGTTGATGATCGTGAG
Organism: Russula sp. MG48; assembly: GCA_003313725.1. NCBI lineage: Eukaryota > Fungi > Basidiomycota > Agaricomycetes > Russulales > Russulaceae > Russula > Russula sp. MG48. Next base: position 1,716 of record QLOS01003043.1, on the reverse strand, counting down.
CTTGGTCGCTAGGGCCGGGTGGGCGCTAGAGAGTTGGTCGATTGATGTGCTGAGACCACGCATTCCTGACCAGAGCAGTGCTCGCCCCCGTTCGAGAGTCTGGATGGCCTCCTCCAGGCGACCTGTTTGAACTTGATAAGAGGCATACTCCAACGGGATCTTGTTTGCTTCCTCGATAGCGAGGAGATGAGCATGCTGCGTATGGAGGGTAGGTGCGAAAACGAGAGAGGTCTGCAACCATGACATGGCAGTCTCATACGCAGTTGAGACAGAAGGGTGACCGGACACTCGCGCAATAGCTACCCATGTGCATGCATCTCGTAGTTTGTGGGGAGGGATTGTGCATATATGATCAATAGACATTTGAAGTAGAAGGACCACTTCGTCCAAGTCCTCTCGGCGATGAAGCAGCCGAAAGCGAGCAAGTAGACCTTGAAGGAGCCATTGAAGGCTAAGGCTGTAGTCCTGCCCTTGTGTACCTGGCAATTTGAGGACATGGCGTGAAAAAGAAATTGACTCCTCGAGGAAGGAAATATTATGATTGCGATGGTAGGCCCGAAGGAGATCTAAAGCCAATTCGTTAAGATGGATACAAATCAACAGATCACCCGGAGTTGAGGCAAGGGCAATTTTGCGCCAATCGATGCACTTTTCTAAATATGACGTGTCATCTGTACGCTCAAACTTGGCTTCATACCAATCTGCGAGGGCTCGGAGGTATTTGCCGTGGTCAGCCGTCCCCGGAAGAGCACTGGAGATAAGGTCCGGTAGAAGCTGAATTTGGCGCTCAACTGTCGTCATAGAACAAGCCATCCGGACATTCCGGGTGGCGTCCCATCCGATCGAACCTTCGTCTGGTGTGCTCGTGTGTTGGAGTGATGAGGGGGCGGCCCCTTGTGCAAGGCCTGAACTCACCATCTGGGGGTGTTCCGTGAGATGAAAGTACATTGCACGCGCTTTCATGAGGTTTTCCAGATACCCAGCAAGCTCAGGATCGTATTCCAGAGAAGAGTCGGCAATCGCAGTGCGGACGCGGGACAAGGCCTCCTCGAGGTTTTCCAGACTTGGATTTAAAGCAAATAGGCCGCTGGCGACTTTGCTGCCCAGAGGAGTGCATAACTCCAGGATGGATTTGTCTTGTCTCCCGAGGGTTGGGAAGCGGCAATTTGGTCGAACAAGGCTATTGCTTCCTGAGAATCCTCAATCGAAGAATTCATCATGGAGCGAAGAGCGAGAATTTCGGCTAGAATACTGGAAACTCTGTGGGATCCTGGAGGACACCTTGGAATGGCTTCTCGTATGTATTCAACGACTTGATCGATGGCTTCTCCATGTATACCGATAGAAAACGGATCCGTCAAGATAACGATGGCATCAACTAGGTCATCTCCCGAGAGATCAGAGATTAGAAGTTCACGGCACAAGGCCACCATCTCTTCGACGGTTCGCGTCGCAGTCGCGCTGCCCACCTCCAACCGTACATGAGTGCCCAGTGCCTGGACAAATTCAAAGATGATTTGATTACGCGGAACGCCAATAGGGTCGAGACGCAGATCCGAATGATAAAGATGGCGAAAGTAGTCAACAGAGTACTTGAGGTCCTCAGGCTGACTCGTAAGACGGAAGCGAGCGAAAAGAGACCGTGCGAGTTGGAAGAAGCAAAATACGACACATGTACAGACGTCCGAGTCAACCAGGGGAGGAAGTGGAAGAAGG
>QLOS01003040.1:0-10482 GCA_003313725.1 Russula sp. MG48 | reverse complement strand
ATGCGGTTCATGACATGCATAATAACGAGTGAAGCGGCGAGATCTGGAGACGCTGGATGATGATGGTTGGCTGCACTCGCTCGGATGATATGCGTCGCACTGATGCGATGTCAGTGCGCCGAATGATATGAGAATCCAGAACACTCTACCATAGACCCGCAGCGAGCTGCACATCCGTAGAACGAGATTTGCATAACCCCAACGCCAGCGTGAGGGCAGGTGGAAACTCTGGCATGGTCGCAAATTTGGGAGGCGATGGAACGATGGCGTGGGGGGACACACCTGAGCTTGGTCTCCCCGGTGGTGCCCTAGCAAGGTGAACAGCGACATCGTGATTGTCTTTGGCAAGAGCGGCTAGGGCGTTTAATGCGGCCTCCTGTACCTTGACGTCACGGCTACGCAGCAGCGTCGTAAGATGACGCGCAACCCACCCGCCACCACTGGACTGCGCGGGTGCTATGGCCTCCGGGCGCTCCCAGCGACGTCGCGCGCGCGAAACTTCTCGGCCGCGTTCAGCGGGGGGGACCCACTCCGCAACAGCTGTGCGATGACTGGGTGCGCGAAGCGCCACGCCAAGGAGCTGCGCGATGGATATGCTGGTCTGCGCCGAAGAGTCCGTGAGGAGAGGGAGGTACACATCCAGAACTTCGAGCTGTCCACAAGCCATCAGGGCCTAGTGGGAGGCAACTTATAGGCGCGACACATTACCTGGAAGAAATACTCGAGGGCAATTTTCGCGTCCTCGCGTACAGGCGATGAATCATCCCTGAGACCCCACTGGGAGGGGCCTACGAGCTCTGCACATGCCACGGCGATGGCACGAAGGGCACGGGAAAAGGCAGCTTTGGTTGCGGGAGATTCGGAGGGGCTGAAGCGTGAAATGGCGTAAAGGAAGGCCTGGTGTGCGTTGGAAAGAAGCAGACTACGTAATGCTTCTGGAGAGCCTGATAAAGCAATAAGGAGAGGAGGAAAGGGAATGAGTACGTGCAGGTGGGGCCCATAGCAGTGATTGCGCACCGTAAGATAATGAAGTAATGACCTGAGCAGCCTCGATACGGATATCGTCTTGTGATCCCGCAGCATCCTCGAATTGTTCAGGTGCGTTGATACATTTCACGAGGCTGATAAAGAAATCATACTATTAGGTAGGCCTGTGGAGGGACAAATCATCACGCACGTGGCAACAAAGACCTCATCCTGGGCCAGCACTAGTTTCGCGGAGGGGTTTCCGATTACATTGTTCTTGACCCTCTTAAGCGTTGAGACGTTCACCATCTGGATGGTCATTGTCATTACAAGTGGAAAGGGCTGACGCGGGCCTGAGTGGCGGAGGTAACCGATTTGGCAATTCAAGGGCGTCTATACACTGGGGTCATCATGCCGCATGTACGAGGACAAGCACAAGGGATCTCGGCACTAACTCTGACGGGCAGGCAATTGCGCAGAAGGATTCTCCGTAGCTTTCCAACGAGAGCTAACCTTCTCCAATATAATATCTGCCACTAGCGTGCCCGCCAGGTTGCTTGAGTACCATTCTCACTCATAAACCCCCTATAGTGATACAATGGAAATAGACCTCCGACCCATTGACTTCGATGCAGATGTCTATCATGTCCGGAAAGCCGTGGAGCTTGTCCTCCATGGCCCCGACCTCTACGACCCTAACGACAAGAACTTCAAAGGTCGAAAACCGAACTTTGAAATCGTGATGGGCAAGAGCCCCGCTGGCCGCATTCACAATGGAACAGCTGTCCTGCGCGTTGCTAGTGACTTAGGCTTGCGACTCATCAGATGGTGTCGGGATTCAAAAAAGAACAACATTGTAGTCCATGGACGGGCTCTCAAGGTGTTCAACGCCCATCGCCAGGTTCCTCTGGATGTGAAAGAGACGCTTGAAAAAGCGCTTTATATAGGCTCAGAGCAAGATAAGCGCCGTACTCAAATGGAAGAGCAGGCGCGGCTGGTTCGTCTCCGAATAGCTCAAGTGCAGTTTGGCGTGTGGTACAGACCATCAGACTCTGTCACCAGCCAAAGGAGAACATTCTCGGTTGAGTATGAACGCGAGTTCCTCAGCACGAGTGCCGCATACATTTCTGTGGTGTATGAGCACAAGCTCATTCACATTGACGTGAGTACTACTCTATTCACAACCAAGCCACAAACGTTCCTGACGTCTCGCTCCATTCAGATCGGCCAGCGGGAAACTGAAGAGGTTAATTATTTGGTTCTTGTCAAATTCTCATGTATCCGAAAGCTCGGCCTTGGCTATGATGAGTTCGGACAGCCCTGTGAGTACTCACGGTATACTAATAGTGCTCCGCGTGGCTGAGAATAGACCCCCCATCAGTCATAATCTTCGATTTGTTTACTCCTCCGAATTTCGAGCAAGAAAGTTACAATAATCGGGTTCCGGAGGGTATCAAGCGTAAAGGGAAATACAAGACGCGCGACAGGATATCCGCACTTGACGATGCGCACGCTCTCATCGCACCATATGCCCACCATCTGCGCATCGTCCTCGCTAACCCAGAGGATCTCGTCGAGTTCGAAAAGATATGCCACATCACACAATGTGAACCACGCCCCATCCGGGTTCCTCGTGTGGATGCCATACCAATGCAGTTCTTTTCCCAACTTCATCTCTACCACGTTCAGCGCTGGATCAAGACAATGGACTGGAAGGTTGCCTTCCAGATAGAGGCCTACTTACGTTGCGGCCTCCTAAACACTCACGACTTGCTTTCTACCCTCCATACACCTATCGAACAAGTCATTCATGACTACGGCGCTGGGGCAAGCGAGTTATTGCGTCTGTTCTCTGAGGCTCTCAAGATGCGAAAAGTAGACGAATCCCCGAGTGACTGCCTCGCGCGCGTGCGCTCAGAATATCTCACAGTAAAGCCACTTCAGCTCGCGAAGGACCATATCTCCTGCCACCATGTCATTGTCACTCCATCACGGATGCTTCTTGAAGGGCCCTACCCGACGCAATCCAACCGCGTCATCCGCAAATACCAGAAGCATGATCCTACCCTTGCCGAGCGTTTCATACGCGTAGAGTTTCGCGACGAGGACCACCTTGCATACCGCTGGGATGGTGATGTCGATGGGACATGGTTCCTGCAACAGCGTGTGGGGGGGATTTTACGCCAAGGATTCGAACTCGGTGGGCGAGCGTTCGAATTCCTTGCATATTCCTCGAGTGCGCTACGTGAACACTCTGTATGGTTTGTCTCCCCGTTCCGTGATCCTGAGGAGGGATACGTGACTGCGGAGAAAATTCGCTCATCGCTCGGAGACTTCTCGAAGCTCCTACGTACGCCAAGCAAGTATGCGGCTAGGATTGCGCAGGCATTCACTGCGACAGATCGTAGTGTTAAGATCCGACTTGGTGAGTGGGAAGAGCAGCCCGAGTTGGGTCCACACACGGACGGTGTGGGCACTATCTCCGCAGAGCTGGCGCAAAAGATATGGGAAGAAAAATGTCGCAATACTCGTAATCTCAGAGAAAGTCGTGTCCAACCATCCGCCTTTCAATTCCGGTTCCTGGGGTACAAAGGAGTTGTCGTCGTGGATCACCGGCTGGAGGGCATCAAGATGCGCTTGCGCGATTCCCAGCGCAAGTTCCCAGTGCGTAATGTAGAAGAGGCGGAATTTGAGATCGCGCGTTCGTTTGACTACCCGAATCCTGTCCATCTCAACAGGTTGGTCTTGTTATCTCCTCCTCGTACTGAATAATGTATAGCTCGAGTCTCCAGACCTGCGGTGATGGCACTCGATAACCGCGGAGTCAAGACACAGGCATTCTTAGACCTTCAGGAGGGGGCAAAAGCCTCCATCTACCTTTCCAGCGACTCGTCCGAGGAGTTCAGAAAGCTGCTTGTAAAACATGGTCTCGGCGGCAAGTTCCACCTGGCCTTCATACTCGAGCAACTCAACCAGCTCGGACTCGACTTCAAGCACAACGTTGAGAAGAAGACGAAGGCTATCAGAAGTGCATTCTTTGAACGCTTGCTTCGCTATGCTATGAACCATTGCCTTCGTGAGGTCAAATACAAGGCACGAATTCCGGTACCCCACAGTTATCAGTTAGTCGGCGTGGCAGACGAAGGTCAGGCGTACATCAATGAAGGCGCCAAAGAGGACGATGTCTTCACATTGAAGGAGGGCTTTATATACGGTATGTTCCCTTGTAGGTTCACAGTCATACTTTCTCACGCATATGACGATATCTAGTCTGTGTCCAAGAATCCGCCCATGACCCGCCCATATACCTTAAGGGCACGTGTCTCATATCTAGAAGCCCAGTCATCCATCCTGGTGACGGTACGTCTATGAGTGTTCTTCCTTCTCCAGTGCTGGCAAGCCTTATTGGTCCTACAGTGCAGCGTGTCTACGCGGTAGGCGAACCCCCGCAGAACAAGCTCTGCTTCTTCCAGGGTTTGAAAAATGTGGTCGTCCTGCCTGCTGTCGGTGTGTAGCCAGCAGTTCCATTAGCGCCTTTATCGATGTGTATTCCTTTCAGGTGATCGTTCTTTGGCATCCTGCCTCGCTGGTGGTGATTTGGACGGGTACGCAGTTGAGTGCCGGATGCCACAGACACTTACGATCTACCAGTGACACCTACGACATCTACTATAAGAACCCTGGGTTACTTCCCACAATCCAAGCAAAACCAGCGAAGTACCCTCCTGGCGAGGTCTGGACACTAGAGGAAGGTCGCGGCGATGCGACGGTCGAGGATATTTGCGACTTTATTGTTGAATATATCAACAGTGATGTCATGGTATGTTCCCACCATGCGTTTGTACCTTCATGGACTTCATACTTCATGATCTGCAGGGCCTGCTTGCGGACCGGCATATCGTTATTGCCGATCAATCAAAGGTATGGTCCTGGTCTCGCCTGTAAACCTAATGCATTCTCATCCACTAACAGGAAGGTGTTTTCGATGAGCGGTGCATGAAACTTGCTGCGCTGTGTAGCAAGGCAGTGGATTATGCGAAGAATGGGGAACCGGTCGATATCTACAACAATCTTCCGAAACCACTAATCAAGTTCAAGCCAGACTGGCACAAGGCTGAGGTGACTGGCGCCCGCGAGCTCGACTACTACGAGTCGGACCGCGCGCTGGGGTGTCTATTTAGAAACATCAGCCTGCATGACCCGGATAAGCCAATCGAGGGATTCCCTACTGCGTCTCCCGGATCAATCGCACCACTCGAAGACGCAATCTCCTGTGCCCTCGCGCCGCTCGTGCAGAAAACACTCAATGCCCCTCTAGAACCACCAGAGGCGGAGAACAGACAGGCGGAGGAGCTTCACGCGGGCTTTGTATGCGAGATGCGGTACATCTGCGTGACACACACCCTCGTCGATGCCCCGGACGTCCGCCTGACGGAAGAAGAGGTCGTCTTGGGCACAATCCTGGCAAACTGCACGCAACCACGATGGCGCTCAGATAGGTCGTACCGGATGAAGCTGCACACTGAAGGGCTCGTGCACGACATCCGCGGTCGGATCGTCCAGAGCGAGGGAACCCCGACAGACGACGAGTTCCGGGCCGGTCTGCCGAGCGCCTGGGCGGTGTGGGGCTGGGCGCAGCACCACCGAGACAAGGAATTCATTGAGAGCTTTTCGCTGATCATGCTCGGCATCGTGCTCGATTGCCTCAAGCGTCTCGGTGGGCTCCAGGAAGCCTGAGTCTATATGGCGTGCCTATTCAATATGACGACCTGTGAGACCTCCGAGATTGAAGATGATGAGCTCTAGGATGTTGTGACGTGTGAGAAACAAGCTGGTGTCGCTGGCGTTGGTAGAACTGTAGGATTACGAATTTTTGTTATATATAAAGGAAAGGAAAGGAATACGCTCTCTAGCCATGTCCCACTCTGCTTCGGCGCAGTCCTCCGATGACAATGGTGCGATGTGCGTTCCGAGTCATACGTCTTTCTCAAAACTGTGGGTGGTCAGTTCAAAGCGCTCCGAATGCTTCCATGTACACGGGGACACAGGGCCCAGCTGGTAGGACATCCATCGGAACCTGTGTAAGAGTATAGGCACCGGAATGGAGATGCCACGCCTCCGAGTCCGCATGGAAGACCAACAGGTTATCCTGCGTTCCCGATCGTCATATCGTTCAGTGTTTTCCAACGACAGCAGGGGCTCTAGCGTGTTTCGGATATCCTGTTCTAGACAACTGGTTACGCGTAGATACAGTTTGAAAAGCGGGAACCCTATGACTTTCGCTCAGACACTGGTGAATGGGAGCAACCGGCAAACACACAGCTGCATTCGCCGGAAGCGGCCCTCAAGGCTGACAGTGAGGACCCGAGTGGTGGAGTGAACCGATTTGGCAATTCAAGGGCGTCTATACACTGGTCATCATGCCACACGTACGAGGACAAAGACTCCAGACACACGGCACCAACTTTGACGGGAAAACTGCGCAGAAGGATTCTCCGTAGCTCCCAAACGAGAGCTAGCCTTCTCCAATATTATATCTGCCACTAGCGTGCCCGCCAGGTTACTTGCGTACCATTCTCGCCCCCTACAGTGATACCACTGGGATGGAAATAGACCTCCGGTCCATTGACTTCGATGCAGATGTCTATCATGTCCGGAAAGCCGTAGAGCTCGTCCTCCATGGCCCTGACCTCTACGACCCTAACGACAAGGAGTACAAAGGTCGAAAACCGAACTTTGAAGTCGTGATGGGCAAGAGCCCCGCTGGCCGCATTCACAATGGAACGGCTGTCCTGCGCGTTGCTAGTGACTTAGGCTTGCGACTCATCAGGTGGTGTCGGGATTCAAAAAAGAACAATATCGTGGTCTATGGACAGGCTCTCAAGGTGTCTAACGCCCATCGCAAAGTTCCTCTGGATGTGGCAGAGACGCTTGAAAAAGCGCTTTATGTAGACCCAGAGGAGGATAAATGCCGTACTGAAATAACAGAACAGGCGCGGCTGGTTCGTCTGCGAATAGCTCAAGTGCAGTTTGGCGTGTGGTACCGAGCATCAGACTCTGTCACCAGCCAAAGGAGAACATTCTCGGTTGAGTATGAACGCGAGTTCCTCAGCACGAGTGCCGCATATATCTCAGTGGTGTATGAGCACAAGCTCATTCACATTGACGTGAGCACTACTCTATTCGCAACCAAGCCGCAAACATTCCTGACGTCTCGCTCCATTCAGATCGGCCAGCGGGAAACCGAGGAAATTAATTATTTGATTCTTGTCAAATTCTCATGTATGCGAAAGCTCGGCCTCGGCTATGACGAGTTCGGACAGCCCTGTGAGTACTTACGTTATTAGTGCCTCGCATGGCTGAAAATAGACGTCCCATCAGTCATAATCTTCGATTTGTTTACTCCTCCGAGTTTCGAACAAGAAAGTTACAATAATTGTGCTCCGGAGGGTATCAAGCGCAAAGGGAAATACAAGACGCGCGACAGGATATCCGCACTTGACGATGCGCACGCTCTCATCGCACCATATGCCCACCATCTGCGCATCGTCCTCGCTACTAACCCAGAGGATCTCGTCGAGTTCGAAAAGATATGCCACATCACGCAATGTGAACCACGCCCCAAACGAGTTCCTCATGTGGATGCCATACCAATGCAGTTCTTTTCCCAACTTCGCCTCCACCATGTTCAGCGCTGGATCAAGACAATGGACTGGAAGGTTGCCTTCCAGATTGAGGCCTACTTACGTTGCGGCCTCCTAAACACTCACGACTTGCTTTCTACCCTCCATGCACCTATCGAACAAGTCATTCATGACTACGGCGCTGGGGCAAGCGAGTTATTGCGTCTGTTCTCTGAGGCTCTCAAGATGCGAAAAGTAGACGAATCGCCGAGTGATTGCCTCGCGCGCGTGCGCTCAGAATATCTCACCGTAAAGCCACTTCAGCTCGCGAAGGACCATATCTCCTGCCACCATGTCATTGTCACTCCATCACGGATGCTTCTTGAAGGGCCCTACCCGACGCAATCCAACCGCGTCATCCGCAAATACCAGAAGCATGATCTTACCCTTGCCGAGCGTTTCATACGCGTAGAGTTTCGCGACGAGGACCACCTTGCATACCGCTGGGATGGTGATGTCGATGGGACATGGTTCCTGCAACAGCGTGTGGGGGGGATTTTACGCCAAGGATTCGAGCTCGGTGGGCGGGCGTTCGAATTCCTGGCATATTCCTCAAGTGCGCTACGTGAACACTCTGTATGGTTTGTCTCCCCGTTCCGTGATCCTGAGGAGGGATACGTGACTGCGGAGAAAATTCGCTCATCTCTTGGAGACTTCTCGAAGCTCCTACGTACGCCAAGCAAGTATGCGGCTAGGATTGCGCAGGCATTCACTGCGACAGATCGTAGTGTTAAGATCCGACTTGGCGAGTGGGAAGAGCAGCCCGAGTTGGGTCCACACACGGACGGTGTGGGCACTATCTCCGCAGAGCTGGCGCAAAAGATATGGGAAGAAAAATGTCGCAATACTCGCAATCTCAGAGAAAGTCGTGTCCAACCATCCGCCTTTCAATTCCGGTTCCTGGGGTACAAAGGAGTTGTCGTCGTGGATCACCGGCTGGAGGGCATCAAGATGCGCTTGCGCGATTCCCAGCGCAAGTTCCCAGTGCGTAATGTAGAAGAGGCGGAATTTGAGATCGCGCGTTCGTTTGACTACCCGAATCCTGTCCATCTCAACAGGTTGGTCTTGTTATCTCCTCCTCGTACTGAATAATGTATAGCTCGAGTCTCCAGACCTGCGGTGATGGCACTCGATAACCGCGGAGTCAAGACACAGGCATTCTTAGACCTTCAGGAGGGGGCAAAAGCCTCCATCTACCTTTCCAGCGACTCGTCCGAGGAGTTCAGAAAGCTGCTTGTAAAACATGGTCTCGGCGGCAAATTCCACCTGGCCTTCATACTCGAGCAACTCAACCAGCTCGGACTCGACTTCAAGCACAACGTTGAGAAGAAGACGAAGGCTATCAGAAGTGCTTTCTTTGAACGCTTGCTTCGCTATGCTATGAACCATTGCCTTCGTGAGGTCAAATACAAGGCACGAATTCCGGTACCCCACAGTTATCAGTTAGTCGGCGTGGCAGACGAAGGTCAGGCGTATATCAATGAAGGCGCCAAAGAGGACGATGTCTTCACATTGAAGGAGGGCTTTATATACGGTATGTTCCCTTGTAGGTTCGCAGTCATACTTTCTCATGCATATGACGATATCTAGTCTGTGTCCAAGAATCTGCCCGTGACCCGCCCATATACCTTAAGGGCACGTGTCTCATATCTAGAAGTCCAGTCATCCATCCTGGTGACGGTACGTCTATGAGTGTTCTTCCTTCTCCAGTGCTGGCAAGCCTTATTGGTCCTACAGTGCAGCGTGTCTACGCAGTAGGCGAACCCCCGCAGAACAAGCTCTGCTTCTTCCGGGGTTTGAAAAATGTCGTTGTCCTTCCTGCTGTCGGTGTGTAACCAGTAGTCCTATAAGCGCCTTCATCGATGTATATTCCTTTCAGGTGACCGGTCTTTGGCATCCTGCCTCGCTGGTGGTGATTTGGACGGGTACGCAGTTGAGTGCCGGATGCCACAGACACTTACGATCTACCAGTGACACCTACGACATCTACTATAAGAACCCTGGGTTACTTCCCACAATCCAAGCAAAACCAGCGAAGTACCCTCCTGGCGAGGTCTGGACACTGGAGGAAGGTCGCGGCGATGCAACGGTCGAGGATATTTGCGACTTTATTGTCGAATATATCAACAGTGATGTTATGGTATGTTCCCACCATGCGTTTGTACCTTCATGGACTTCATACTTCATGATCTGCAGGGCCTGCTGGCGGACCGGCATATCGTTATTGCCGATCAATCAAAGGTATGGTCATGGTCTCGCCTGTAAACCTACTGCATTCTCATCCACTAACAGGAAGGTGTTTTCGATGAGCGGTGCATGAAGCTTGCTGCGCTGTGTAGCAAGGCAGTGGATTATGCGAAGAATGGGGAACCGGTCGATATCTACAACAACCTTCCGAAACCACTAATCAAGTTCAAGCCAGACTGGCACAAGGCCGAGGTGACTGGCGCCCGCGAGCTCGACTACTACGAGTCGGACCGCGCGCTGGGGTGTCTATTTAGAAACATCAGCCTGCATGACCCGGATAAGCCAATCGAGGGATTCCCTACTGCGTCTCCCGGATCAATCGCACCACTCGAAGACGCAATCTCCTGTGCCCTCGCGCCGCTCGTGCAGAAAACACTCAATGCCCCTCTAGAACCACCCGAGCCAGAGAACAGACAGGCGGAGGGGCTCCATGCGGGCTTTGTATGCGAGATGCGGTACATCTGCGTGACACACACCCTCGTCGATGCCCCGGACGTCCGCCTGACCGAGGAAGAGGTCGTCCTGGGCACAATCCTGGCAAACTGCACGCAACCACGATGGCGCTCAGATAGGTCGTACCGGATGA
>QLOS01003038.1:0-22953 GCA_003313725.1 Russula sp. MG48 | reverse complement strand
CGCGCATCGAGTCGAACAATGCAATCAGCTACAGAAATGTATTGTGATATGAGCGTCCATGCGGCTCCTCCACTTGATCGTTGCGACATGATCCATGCACCTAGGCACGTTGTTCTCCTCGTCGCCTCCTGTCCATATCTCCACTCCCTCTGACGAGTTGGTCCATACGACGGTCTCGCTTGCCGTTTCTAGTATTCTGGCCGCCGTAAGAGCTAGTAGAACGTTATCTGTGTGACTCGGAGGGCAGACACCTGGAAGCGAAGCCTAGGCTGAGCAAAATTGGCTGGGCACTAGGGGTTTACAGGGTTGCGTTTTCACGCCGATTTCGGTTTTGATTTCACGTTTGATTTCGTCTGCTGTTGAACTCTGGACAACTCAGCTGGGTTTAAAGATTGTAGCCAGGAGCGACGCGGCCCAGGCCGCATACCACTCCGATTCGCTTGACCACTCGCTTGACTTACAGAATTTCAGTCTCCGGAAACCTCCAGGGCAACGAAACAAGGTGAAATCAAATTTTATTAGGGGGTTGTCAGACCTGCGTCTGATTTCGACTGATTTCAGGAAAAAGGTCAGATGAAATCAAACGTGAAATCAAAGCCGAAATCGGCGTGAAAACACAACCCTGTAATCCCCTACTACCCTTATAACCCCTGCATTGTCGTTGTCGCCGCCATTAACCGTCCGATTGCACGGGAAGCTCAGCATAGCACTGCCCCATTTGCGATGAATTCCCAGGACCATCGTTATTGTTGCCGTCCACCCTCCCTAAAGCTGAGGTGGGGGCCCCGTGTCGGAAACGGTGATCCCTGCCATCGCCATCATCGTGGGAACCACTGGCAGCCGCCGCCCTGAAGCTGTGGTACGGCGAGAGACCATTTGGTGTCATCGTGTGTGGCTGCTCGAAGGCTGCTCAGGCTGGGACAGGATGGAGAGTCCCTGTGCCACGCTGGTGACGCGCATCATCGACGTCGTTGGCGGCACCAAGGTGAGGTGAGTCGGTGACAGACAGAGAGGCATTGCGTTGCGTGACATGTCGTCGTTGGTAATAACTGTCTCAAAGTGAGGCGGAGCAGGGAGAGTCCCACGGCAGGTTAGTGATGCGTACAGTGATCATCGCATCATTGACAAACTGCAGGGAAAAAGGGACCTGCGCGCCTGGTGTTATGTTACAGTAACGCGTGTCAAGGTGGTGGTGGTGGCGGCCCAAAGACAAGGAGTTAAGAGGAAGGCCACATGTCTGCTAGTATTGGCAACCGCACAAGCAGTTCTTGTCCAGGAATGACAGCGCTGCGTAGACACGGATATAACTACCGTAGTACAAGTAGTAATACTGATTATGCATCGCATCTTCGCTGTAGGGACTCAGATTCCCACGAGTTACCCTGAATAACACAAGTCCTAGTGGGGGCGTTACCCCATGAGAGGACGGTCAGAGTAGGTGTTGCTTCACCTCCGCGCTTCAAAACCTGAAGCTGGATCCCACACCTGAAGTTGCATTGAAGCCTCTACTCTGACTGCCCCTATTGTTTGCCCCCATCGCTGCGCGTATACATATGGTAGTGGGCGCTCCACTTCTTATTGTCTGTATACCTTTACCGTATTTGATATTGTCGGCTTGCTGGACGTTCCGATCCCAACAGAGGTCGTTGGATTGGGGTCAGTGGCGGGTGTTATATTCGCCGATGAAGGCATTGGCCTTAATAGCTTCACACGTGCATTTTCTTGAGGTGGCTGCATCACCAGAAGTAGAACAAAATAAAAGGTATAAGATTAAGTTAATTTCCCCATGTCATCATCACCGTGACGCGCACGCGTACTGTCTCGGGGATTTCAGTACTAGTTCCAAGTCGTCATGAGGATTGGGATCGGGAAGATTCGGGAATCTGATATTACACAATACGGTAAGGGTAAGTTACATAAATAAGATGAGGTAATGACACAGCGATGATGGGGGCGAATGGCACTAGAGGAGTTTTCTCCCAACCCACATCGTCACCGACTGAGCGTGCCCTCACGGCCTAAACGACCTCAAAAATCTTCCACCCGCATACTATACGCTCATCTCAGTGTTGTCCTCCCCCGAAATTGAAATCTTTTTGCAACTTCTATCTGCGCGACGGCCATGGCAGACCTACAGGGGCTCGACGCCGAGTCTGACCACCCTGCGTCAGCTGAGGAAGATCCTCAGGGCCAGGAGGAGGACCAACTCGACGACGAGTATCAGCCACACATCGATGGTGTGAGAGCCAACGAGAACACAGTCATTACCAAGCTCGGCGAGCAGCTCAATGACACTAACTCGACCGCCGAGCGCGAGGACATGATCCTCATGTTGGAAATGTGCGAGGTAGAAGCCTATGCACAAGGTCGCGTTAGGCGTCCCGACAAGCACGCCGACCCGATAGGGACAGCCAGTTGGAAGTTTGACGATACTTACGTCCTCAATACTCGGAACATCGCACCTGGCCAGATGGTACATGTCACTCAGTGCAAGACATCGCACGAGATATGGGTCAATCTGGCGGCCATGCATGAGCCCAAAAGTCATGAAACTATCACCTCATATATTCGCAACCTCTTCCGCACGTATGCCGAAGAAGGCGACGATATAATCGAGCACTTGAATAGGCTCAAGCAATACTGGGAGCGTATCAACCTCCTAGGCGATGGGGATTCCAAGTTTTCCGATCGCCTCTTCAGAATTATCATCACTTCCTCCCTGCCGCCTTCATGGGACGCGTTCACTGAACCGTACTCCATTAGTAGGAAGGGCCTCGATTATGATGACCCTAAAAGATCTATGACTTCCCAGCAGATCATAGGGATCATCAAAGAGGAGTACCTTCGGCGCCAGACTCGGAAACGAGCCACCGCGTTCAAGACAGATCCGGAAGTAAACCAGGCCACTCCTCAGAAGCCCAAAAAGAAAACGCTCGCTCTGGCCAGCCGCATCTCAGCTGCCAAGTCCCGCAATGAAAAGACATCCCCAAGCACGTCCTGCAAGCGCCACGATCATCAGACTGAAGATTGTCCCTATCTCGACCAAGCTAAATGCGACACGTGCAAGAGATTTGGGCACCGCGCACCCGAGTGCTGGTCCAGTAACAAGATCGATGAAACGCGCGGCGAGAGCGGCAAGAGGCGGCACCAAGAGGAGACCAACGATGGGGAGGTGGCGGAAATGGTGCTCTGCGCCGATGACTACTGTCAGAATGTCGAGAATAGCGACAAAACCGATGAACGACTTATATGGGTGGCGGATAGTGCGGCCACATCCCACGTTACCAATCGGCGTGACGCTTTCATTACCTACGAGCCATCGCACGGCGCGATCGTAGCGGGCGTAGGAAATATGAAAACGCGAGCGGAAGGCCGTGGAACAGTGCAATTGATCTCTCGGTGCAACAACCGCACATACATCTTGCGATTGACCGACGTGTTGTATATTCCCGGGAACTGGAATAACCTCCTCTCGCTCGGCCGATGGGAAAAGGATGGTCGACAATATCTTGGCCGCGATGGTACGCTCTCGCTAATCACGCGAGATGGTGAACACGTCGCGCGAGGAACCAAGTTCTCTAATAACCTTTACAAATTGGACGTCACTGTGCGACCCCGCGAGAACCAGAACGGTTCCACGAATAAACCATCCGAGCAAGCTCAGAGCTGGGAAACGTGGCATAAACGATTCGGACACGTCGGATACACCGGCCTACAAAAACTACTAGATGATAAGTTGGTCGATGGATTCACCGTGGACACCACGTCGCCCAAGCCCGACTGCATAGTCTGCATAGAGGCGAAACAAACTACTGCGCTGTTCAATGCTGTCAACCGCCGTGCCACAACGCCCGGAGAACTTACCCATATCGATCTCTGGGGAAAATACGATGTGACGTCGATAAACGGTCATCAATATTACATCCTGTTCGTCGACGATTCTGCGCGGTATATTACGGTCGGTTTCCTGAAAGGAAAAGATCAGGCCGCGCAACACGTTAAGAATTACTTAACGCACCTTAAAACGCATGGCAAACATCCACGCGCGATCCGCATTGACCGCGGTAAAGAATTTGTCAATGGGCAGCTACAAAACTGGTGCAGCGAGCAGGGCATCGATATACAGATGACTGCGCCGTACTCACCTTCGCAGAACGGGGTAGCCGAGAGAATGAACTGCACCCTCGTAGAGGTCGCACGCGCAATGCTAACCACTAGCGACCTTCCCGAATTCTTATGGGAGCTCGCGGTGGCGCACGCGGCCTACCTGCGAAATAGATCCTACACAACGGCAGCGAAGGGATCGACGCCGTATCACCTTTGGTGCAACGGACGACCGAACGTTTCACACCTTCGGGAATTTGGCGCACCAGTATGGTTGCTGCTACAGGGACAGAAGATTCCTAGACAGATGCTGCCCAAGTCACAGCGGCGGTATGTCGGATTCGACGACGGCTCGAAAGCGATTAAGTTTTACGACGTGGAAACACGAAAGATAGTTACGTCGAGAAACTTCCGCTTTCTGACCCCCGCAGATAAAGCATCCCCACCGGAGGAAACAGGAATAGCACCCAACCCTTCGCGTGAAGTGGAACCCGGGCCAGGGGCGAGCACGTGTCGAGTCGGCAATGTACCAGTACAGAGAGACCAAGGGCGCGCCAGCGGAAACAGCGCTAACTCAGATCACGCTGACAGTACGCGCGGCAGCCGAAAGCGAAAGCTAGAAGAAGAGACAAGTAATGCGCGCAGCGGTAGGGGCAAAAAGAGGGGTCGTCTCTCAACCCGCACCGTCACCGACTGATTGTGCCCTCACGATAATCACTATTACGACTACAATACCTCCCACCCACCCCGTGCCGAGTGCTCTCATCGTCCGCTCCTAGGCGACTCGCTGCTCAGTGTTCTCACCCTACTTTCAAATTGTCCCATTCCTTCAACCGCCCTCTATTTTCGTTTCCCCACCTCACCAGCCATCATGGTCGGCTTCCCTGTTCTCGCACCCTCAAACGTCACGATGCAACCACCTTCTATGTTTCACCGGGTCACTTTGTCCCCTCCCCTCACCATGTCCCTGACCGCTGATCCCATTTCGTGACGAGCCCTTCTGTGGGCCCACACAATGCCATCCTTTCCACGTCTGCCTGTGACCCGCTCCAGTCTTCTCTCTTCTTCGTTCCTTCCCCATGTTGTTCATTAAATATTTCGCAGTATTCTACCACATTGTGTGCGTGTCTGCCCGGTTTGGTCTTTTCGTTCGCATCCCCCCACTCCTAGTTCTGCCACCCTGTGAGGAAGAGACCCTCCCCCCCAATAACTCACAATTCGCGCACCCACCAACCCATTCTTGATCCCATCCCTCCCATCCCTCTTTCGTCATGTCTACCACCAGACAATCAGTTGTAGTCCACGACTGCGTTTGTGACCGTCCCTTCTCCCCCCTTTCAAGCTGGCGAGCGGCCATATCACGCTCAGGCTACAGTTGCTCGAGCTACTAATATTCAAGGGCCAAGGCGGCCTATCGCGAGGTGCGACCTAGCTATGTGTACGTAGGACCGATTGGTGCAATGTGACCGTCAGACACCATATGGAGAGTACTGTACGTTGATATTTCTCCTTTTACGGCCATTCCTCTACAGCCCTGACATTCTTCTAGCTTCTAGTCCCCGTCCTTCCCATCCTTCGGCCCCTGGCGACGGTCTGCCCCTCCTTCCATCTGTGACCTCGTCCACCCAATTTTTTTATCATTTTTGATGCCCGTCATCTTACCATCGGCGCCACCGCGACTATTGCCAATCCAGTCCCTTCAGTCATTACCTCCCCCGTCCTCCGAGTCCATTACAATTGCCTCTAAACTGGCCAGACCAGGAATTGAACCTGGGTCTCCCCACTAGTACTGGGGTGCCTTACCACTAGGCTACCCAGCCCTTCCTGTCTAGAGTGTGGATTCTCATATATTCCAACACTCCCCCTGAAGCCACACTCTGGTGCTTCCTTCTGGGGACCAGACTGCAAGGATCCATCACAAAGACTGCCTGTGGCTCCCCATGGATACATCACATGACATCTTGTGGCTCCCAATGCATTTGTGCTAACAGGGCCCATAACCTATTAGAGCCGTTATCAGAACCTAGGGTGCAGCCGTTTTTTTTTCTTCAAAAATTGCCATTTTTTTTTTCGCCATGTAGTGATTCGTCCATAGCTCTGTCAACTCTTATTGTATCACCATAGTTCTTGACCGCCTCAACGTGTCGCACCTGCCCATAATGTCAAAAATGTGAAAGCAGTAGCTATCAATCATGGTCATATTTGAGGTCAGCGGACTGTCACCCATCACGCTCCTACAGTACTTCCATGGCTACTCGTCAAGCAGCTGCTTCAAAGCGCAAAAAGGGTTTCATGGACCTCAAAATCATTCTAACCCGTCTTGCGGCTGTCCGATCTGATTTTGTTGACTCAGCAGATGAGATGGCTGTGAATCCTCGTGATGCAGACCCTTGAATCTGACGACACACTCCTCCCTCCAATCTCAGTACTCCTAGCTCTGTTCTGACAATGGGTGTAATCATCTGGATCCCTTCCCATCCAGACACAATAATTCCCTCATCTCTCTTGCCTCCGTCACTTCAGATCCTTTCACCCTCACCCACCCAAACGTCACATTCTCCCTTCAAGGCAGCGTCTTCTACATTCACCTGTCAGCGACCCCCGCGCTCTCGTCGTTTGTCTCTGGTTACCTCTCTAGCATCGACCATCCAATTTCAATCACGTCCCATTCAAGCTGTTCTCCGACTACACTGCCCACTCAAATTCGCCATATCATCGATGACTTGAGGTCCTGTGCGACGTCGCAATCGAGGGCATGAGTATCCGTGCTTCGAGCCCAACCACCCTTGCCAACGCGTGCACGCCCGAATCGCCTTGCCGGAGGCATGGACTTGACGCTCCACGTCAGCCACGCGCTACCGGGTGTACTCGTCTTTGACGGACCACTCTCAATGGGATCCACCCACATCCACAATAACAAGACCGAGCACATTAACAGTCTCAGCAACGCCAAAACGCCTCCGATCACGACATGCCATTACCTCCACTCCCCTTCCCACTCCCATCGCACGCCTCTGCGAGCGTCTTGCCGAACACATGGGTCACTGTGTTTAGCGTACCGCCCGCACAGTGGTGCCGCGGTTCGAGTTATCAGGTTAGCAAAGGCCGCAGACTGCGACCGCCACATCGTTGAGGGACTGGCATTCTGCGTCGGTTTTTGTGCCATACAATCCCGCTTTGGTCTCCAACGGGGAACTGCACCACATGGGGGGCTGATAAAAGCCAAAACCGATTCACGGTTTCCTCAGAACGCAGCAACACGACGCCGGCGGTGCGACTGGAACGAGTGCGGGACACTGCGCTCCCGGGCCGCCGTTCGGCCTGGTTTGTCGATGTCTCACTAGATTTCACTTCCCAGATGCGTTTCGCACCTTTGTTGGTAGGGTCAGCATTGGTCTTGGCGGGACGCCGTTGCTGGCATGCAGGGTATCGCTGCTGTCTGCGTCCGAGTTGAGCGATTCATCGGATTGATGAAGGCCAGGGCGGTGATGAAGTGGCGGGGGCTGGCCGCGTCTATGGCTGGTTGTTACTGGCGGTCCAGGGGGCTGCCGTTCTAGGGAAAGTGAGGGTCGGTGGAAAGGGCTGCGTCGAGAGCGGACGCTGTGCTCATCGCGCATGTGCGCTTACTTTTCATTGTCTTGAAGTAAAAGGCGTGAACAGTATGTTACCAGTCACACTTTTTTACTTTGTCTGAACGTTGTATATACTGTATTCGTGATGACAGGTTTTCTCATGTATCCTATTCCACAGCCCCCTCGGTGAATACCGAGGCAGCCACACCTACTAAAAGCCGTGGTGCATCTGCGTGAGGTAGCAACCCCCGTGAAACACGCGCTGTGACTCGAATGGCTTTCCCAGAGTAGTTCAGCAGAATTGCCACACCAGCCCCTCCCTCGGCGATACATAAATCCGTCAAATTTCTCCCTGCTAAATTTCTACTACTATTGTTCGATGGGCTCTCATAAGTACGTCAAAATCCCCTCACTGGTTACGATAGTAAAAGTATCTGGCTTTGTACTCACCACTAGTAATCCCAATTCAGACGCACTCGAAGGGCCATCAGCGGGCCATCCTCAAGCCCCCAAAGGAGCGTTAATATCACGCAACATTCGTCCTCTGGCGGCTCGCCGATGTCAACAGATGGCGTTTCAAAGACCGGCAAGAAGGGATGGCGCGTCGTACGTCGCCGGAAGGATTCGGGCACTCAACGAGGACCAGGTACGTCTGACTCTTTATACGCTGCGCCGACTCACTTACCTGTGTGGTGCAGACCATATTTCTCCACGTGTGACAATCGATGCGCTCCCCGACATTGTTCTCCTAGACATCTTCGAATTCTACCGAGCAGCTAGCTTCCTGTGTGGGCCGTTTCCGTGGGCCCAGGCGTGGAATAGGTTGGTGCACGTATGCCAAAGATGGCGATACCTCGTGTTCGCATCCCCGCTCCGTCTCGATCTGCGCCTTCGCTGCACATCCAAAACACCTGTGAGGGAGATGTTGGATGTCTGGCCTCCCTTGCCTATCGAAATAACAGACCCAGAGATTGTCTGTGATGAGGAAAATGTCACTGCCGTACTCGAGCACCGTGACCGCGTATGCCGGATTTGGCTCCTCCATCTAACAAGCCCACTATTGGAGCGATTGGTCCCAATGATGCAGGAGCCATTTCCGGCGTTGACACACCTTGAGCTTTGGTCGGCTAGTGTGACTGAACCCGGGCCGGCGCTTCCCGATATGTTCTTAGGTGGATCCGCCCCACGTCTACAAGTACTCTCGTTGATCGGCGTTCCATTCCCGGGATTGCCAAGACTTCTTTTGTCTGCCACTGACCTTTCTCATCTTTCCCTTGTGGGGATACCGCATGTCGCTCACATTTCACCCGAGGCAATGGCGACTGGCCTATCCGCATTGGCTAGGCTCACATCCCTTACCATGAGCTTTGGATTCCTTGCATCTCGCCCCGGTCGAAGAGGCCAACGTCCACCTCCTCTCATACGCGTTGTCCTCCCGGCTCTCACTAACATGATATTCCGAGGTGACAACGAGTACTTAGAGGACTTCATAGCCCGATTCGATGCTCCTCGGCTCAACAACCTCGACATCTATTTCTCCAATCAGCCCGTCTCTGACATCCCGCAACTCCTCCAGTTCATCGCTCATACAGGGATGACCAAGTCATGCAATCAGGCGGCGGTGATCTTTGACGATTGCTCTCTCACTTTCGTTCATCGTCCACTAGAGGGTACAAATACCTCAAGACTCGGTCTGAGAATCTCATGCGGAGGGACAGATCGGCAAGTCTCGTGTATGGCACAGATATGCAGCCAGTATTCTCCTCTCCTGCCCAGCGTTGAACAGCTCGACATCACATGTTATCCTTGGAAATCACATTGGCAGGCCGACTCGGATGAGACACCATGGCTAGAACTTCTCCGCCCATTCACTGCTGTCCGAACCCTGCGTATATCTCGCCTCCCACGGCCGTCCGTCGTGCGTGCGCTGCAAGAGCTCACTGGAGAAAGGGCCATAGAAGTGTTACCTGCACTAGACGCTCTTTACCTAGAGCAGTATCGGCCGTCTAGACTTCAGCAGAAAGCCATTGAGCCATTCATCGCCGCACGTCAGTCTTCCGATCACCCTGTTGCTGTCCATCGCTGGGAAATACCAAGGCCGGAGAGGTTAAAGCGGAAATGAGTCAAATGACCACTCATCCAAGTCAATGGACACTGGCAAGTGCTCTCCGTACTTCATTCCATCAGCGCTTGGTGTTGTCTACTTACTGCCACCCCTACTTACGCCCGTTGTTTTATGCTTTCAATCGTTGAGGCCAGAAATTGGCAGTTTGCGTCGGTTTTTGTGCCATACAATCCTACTTTAGTCTCCAACGGGGAAATGCACCACATGGGAGGCAGATAAAGGCCAAAAACAGATTCACAGTTTACCGGACCGCGCCAACACTAGCTGGATGCTGAATTTAACCCGTCGGCAGGTCGATGTCTGTAAAACCAAATGCGTTTAGAAGCGTTTAGGACGGTTCCCAAATAGTCCTGGACAATTTCCAAACAGTTCCAACCAGCTCCCGTTTTACATTAGTAAGGTAACCGTAGTGAGCATCTAAAGTACCCGATAGCCGTGGCGCTAACCCAGCCGTCCCAGTCGCGCGGTGCACGACCTTTCTGTCGTGTAATATTCTCAGGTCTCGCCCTCCTCGGGTTCTCACATGCTGTCAATACCAAGTACGCCTAAGATGCATCCGGCATCCGGCGCTCACATGTGTCCGGAAAGAATACTTGAGCATCGCACGCCTCCGTGCAGAAACTTTCCTTACTCTTACACCGTGCTTGGTTTGTCCTATGAGGTTGAGATAAAACCTAAGGCCTAAGGACTCGTGTCCAGCTGGACATCCACAAATACGTATTAGCCCGCAACGCATTGCGCCCCAGCGTAAGGATCAAGACTGTTGTAATGAGTGCGGCGCAATAGGCTCTTCGGAATAAAGTCTATACTTTACTTGTAGCGGTAGCAGATTTCCTACACAACGAGGATCTCCGATGCGCGAGGGTCACGTGAGCATCACGTGTGGCACGGGGTTCCCGGGCCGATGGTACAACCTGCCTGCCTTGTACTTACCTCTACCTCTACCGCGTTCAGTTATCATCACCACGACGCGTAGGCTGCCTTGGGAAGCAGTATCGCTCCATCTAAGTAATTCAAATTCAAGCTTCTTATCTTAACAATGGCAAGACACAACTACGAAAACAACCGTTGAATCCATGCTGACTTCATTCCCAGGCTCGTAATGAGGAAAAGGCGCAGTCTATGCTCTATCGCTTCCGTGAAGCCCAAGCGGCAGAGCTTGGGCTCGGAACGCGGAGTGATCGGCGCCCACGCATGGCAAGTGCGTGCAAGAGCCTGCGCGAATGTGAGCGATGGCGAGGAGAGATCTTACGCGAGATCAGTAGAAAAGTGTCGAAGATCCAAGACAGTCCGTGCTCCCCATTCTCTCGCCCAAAAGTCATGAGCTCAGCCCTCCTCCTATAGCTGGCCTGACGGACTATGAGGTCCGAGACCTCAACGATGAAATCAACAAGCTTATGCGCGAAAAGCGCCACTGGGAGAATCAAATCATCGCTCTAGGTGGTGCAAACTATCGAAGAAACGTGGCCATGCTAGACGACGATGGGCGAGAAGTGCCGGGGACTAAGGGATACAAGTGCGTAGTCCTTACCTCCTGCTGCCTCTTCTTTTTTTTGCGTTCTGATCCAGACTCTCACAGATACTTTGGACGAGCAAAAGAATTACCAGGCGTGAAAGAACTTTTCGAGAGTCGCAAAAAGGAGGAGGATGAAGAGAACGCGACCCACAATTTCTACAAAAAGTTCTCCAATCAGGGGCCAGCATACTTTGGCGATCTCGATGAGGCTGATGGAGAGCTCATGAGGTACGAGGAAGCGGCAGAACAAGATGGTGCGTCCGCTGGGTCCCTCCTTGCTTGCATGGTAAGTTAGCACCAACTCACCACGCCGCTGCAGAATGGGAGGAAGCACACGCACACCTACGTGAAGTGCTCGGTCTTCCCACCGACGCACTTGTACCAAGAATGCCGCGAGGGGCAAGCACGCACTCGTCCAACGTCCCGCCCTCGGATAACCCTCCGCCAGGGGCATCAGATGGCAAGCGCAAGGCCCCCGACGACGATAGCCCGACGGCGCCGGAATCCGACAGCGAATTCGCTAAGCGCTCAAAACAGGACGCGTCTGTTCCGCCCCCGAGCGCGGCCCCGACAGATGCTGCCGCCGCCACGTTGGCCCATGCCCGTGCAGCGGCGGCTCACATCCCCTTCTTATCCGTGGAAAGCCTCCTGCCACCGAAGATGCCCACGAGGGAGGAAATGGAGGGTGTGCTTCTCGAGTTGCGCAAGCGCGCGCTGGTCGAGGAGTATTTTGGAAATTAGTGTTTCTTTTTTTTTTTTTTTTGTCTTTCCACGCTTTCCGAGTCGCTGCGTTGTTGCGCTGCCATCGTCATTACTTGCAGAACATGGTTGTTTTAGTATTATTCAACAATCTCTAGTATTAAGTCTAATATTTAAATGCAAGGTCTGAGTACAAATTACAAGGGCGTGGCTTCTAAATAGGTGCGGAATGAAATGAGACTATCCCTAGAGATCTAGAAAGAAGAAGCCAGGAGTTGGAGAGACCCAAGAACGACCACCATGAAGCCAAATCTAGAGGCCATCAATACCACGGCGGCTCCTTGGAGCACCGTTGACGCGTTGACTTCGGGCTTGGGCAGAGAAGTCGCTAATACAACCGTCGCCGCATCCTGCGCTGACCACCGAACCACCGCTTTCTCGGTGGGTGGTACCACCTCGTCCACATGCCGGGGAAGGAACCCGGCCGCGCGCCACTCGCTTATCCACTTCTGGACGTTCTCTTCTCCGAGTGGCTTGGCGCGCTTCGCCAGCACCCTCGACACGCGTACCGCGCGCGCGGTGTCCAAACGCGCGACGCTGAGGGGCTCCCACTCGGGCCCTATGCGCGCAGACTGGAAGAAGCTGAACAGGCGCAACGCGGGGTTGGCCGCCTGCGCCTTCTCGAGTTCTGCGGCAGAGAGAGACTGGGACTTGTGCGCCTCGGAAAGCCTGGAGAGCCATTCTGCGTAGGGCACGAGCGGGACGTCGAGCACGGAGGCGGCGGAAGCGATGAGGGATTTGAAGGGCACGCCGCGCGGGTGCACGATGTGGAGAGTGTGGGCCTCAGGCGCAGGGTCGATACGCGCCATCTCGAGCATTGCTGCAGCGGCATCCGGCGCGGTGATCCATGCGACGGTCTAAGCGTTCCGTCAGATGCGGCCATGAACGTAGTCAGGGTCTCACTTACACCATCGAGGCTCGGCAGACAGCCCAATGTGAGCGCAGACTTGACGAGCGACGGGAACCACTCGCTTTCGTTCCAGGTGCCGATCCCGTCTCCACATACCTGTCCCAGACGCACGACTACGGGCCGCAGCGCTGTGCGCTCCGCGGCTGCATCGAGGATACGCTCCCCTACCCATTTCGATTCCGAGTAGCCGGTGCCAACAGGGATCACTGGATTTGGCAGAGCTTCCTCTGCGACAGGCCCTTTGTTCTCGAAATCTAAACACGGAAATCAGAGAAAAGGGCGTGACTGTTGAAGTAAAATACGCACTTATAAATACAGAGATGGAAGAGACGAAGAGTAGATGTGGAGGACGCATGAGTGGCGAGGTGATTGCGAAGTCTACCAGGGCGCGCACGCCAGATATACCATCTTCGAAAGATGTCAAAGACAGATTAAGATTGATCTTCCAGGCTATAAATGTGCTCAGCATGGCTAGTCTGAAGATACGGGCGCCTGACGTACCGTTATGGATGATGTGTGTGACTGATCTATGCATCTGTAGCCACGACGCATGAGAATGGCCTACAGTGGAAGGGTCTCCACTTACCTCTCCATAGAGCTTGTCACTCAGGGCAAAAGCGGGCTCACTAAGGTCTCCTTCAACGTACACGAGCTTCCCGGACGCCAGTAGATTCGTGTTTAACCCACGCTGCCTGAATGCTGCAAGTTGTCGCGCCTCTGAAGCTCCGGACTTCGAGGCCCTGTTGAACGCATATACGCGCATGACCGTGGATGATTCCAGCAATTGCGCCAGCATGTTCGACCCGAGACCACCTGTTGATCCGGTCAATAGGTAGATATCCCTAGAAGGCAACCGGTATGCGGATCCATTAAGCGTAGGACGTGTGGGGAACCCTTCCGTGTACTTGTCGACGAGGGCCTGCAACTCTCGTCCACGTGATACGAGGTCGACACCTTGTGTAGATTGGGGATCGGTTACTGCCTTGCTCAAGAACCTCGCCATACGCTCAATGGTGGGGTGCTCATACACGAAGGATGCGGATACAAGCTTTACCGCTTCTGGGTTAGTCTCGCGGAGCCCATTTAGGATAGAGTTCCGGATATAAGTCGACTGCAGACTGCACAAGGTCGTTACTTGATAGTGATGTCAGCAGAGGCGAAAATCCCTACCTGTCACAGCCATGCTGGAAAATGTCAACACTGTCGGCTATCTTCTGCGTCATGACCTTGTGGACGATGTGCCGCATATAGTCTAACGATTGCGACGGAGTCCATTCGGAAGGTAACGGGATATCGGTTTGCGAAGCCTGCTCAGCTCCGTCGTAAAGGGCGTTGATCTCGTTGTCGTAATCCTTGAGAATTGCTTGCCGCCGCGCCGTCATCTTTGCTGTATACACGAATGGCTTAGACGGGGACGCCACAATTATCATCTAGACGATTACTTCGGTTAGCTCAAGGTAACCCCAGGTGGTGACGGATCTACGTGCCTCCCTGAACAATCGCGAGTGCTGCGGCGCATAAGCATTGAGCCGTTCCACAGTCGGCCTAGACTTTGAATTGAGAACTCAGGGACGCAGATGATGATGCAGATACTCGCCAGATCGATTGGCGAAACGCTTCAAGTTTCGCTTTGTCCTTAGGGTCAAACGCGAATTGGGGTTTCGGATCGATGAGTACGCCATTCTGGAACCTCCCTCTGCCGAACATGACAGCGGACTGTATATGAGGATCCTGAGCAAGAATCCCCTCTAGAAACCGATATCAGAACACTGAGCGCCATTGTCAAGTCCAAGCGATCAACCATACCCAGAGGCCCCGGGTTCGTCTTCTCCCCTGTCGACAACATGATTTGATCATCTTTCCGGCCATAGATTTTCCATAAACCGGACTTCGTGGGATGAGGCACCAGCAAATCTGACGTGGCGTACGCATCCTTCCCGTCTACCTTAGTATTGATTACTACGGGATGGTGAAGGTCATGATCCTGGAACATCTCAGCGAAAGTGGGAGATGGACACAGGATATGCTTACGATGAGAACCAATTCGAATGTTCCATCGCCTTGGGGTAGAAACGCGGGGCGGCAGTGAGAGGACACGGTGAAGTATTCCCAATCCTCTCCGCGAGAGTGACCTTTAAACGATACGTCATGCTGAGATCGGAAGAAAGAAAGAAGAACATACTTGGGAGCACTGTGTTCATAACACCACACTCGGAACTACGAAAGCTTAGAGTCGAAAACGAGATTCGACCCAGAGGTGCTTACCATCCGTATTGAGAGTGAACGGAGACTCCCTCACGTGTAAGGTAATCTCCTACCTCTTTAGGTAGTGGCCCTCCTCCCCACATCTTCACCAATCATCAGCAGATCGTCGCGGCGCGCGTTTCTGGAAACATACCATTGCCTTTGTGGTTTTGAGATAGTCTACAGCAGCGGGGCTACGTGACCAAGCCTATATGCGCCCTCGAATCAGATGGCACCAAACGAAGAAACGGGCACGTACCTCCAAAAATGTGGGAGCAGCTGCTCCAATTGAGCAATTTGTGGCCATCATTCCTTCTAATACATTCTGAGGATTTGGCAGGACGGCTGGGAATGCTGGCTTGAAGACGGCCATAACCACTCCTGTAGACGGCTGCGGACTTGTTGGAACGGCAATACACGGGTCTGGACGCACTCACCACCAAAGCTATTTGCAAGAGGCCCATCCCATGAAACACTGGCATCGCGTGACAAGACATGATCTGTCCACACAGGTCCATTTCCCCACACCCTAGTCGATCTTATAAGACAAGTCCCAACGCGAGTGCCAAAGACAACTTACAGGGAATAGTGCAAAGAGTCACAAGCTCCTTGTGAGTCCACACTATGGGCTTTGGGAAAGCGGTTGATCCTTCGTATCTAAATCACTTGTATGCTCCTGGGTGAGACGCATTGTGTGCTTACCAGAAGAATGCAATATTAACGATGGCGCATTACGATTAAACTTCGCAGGAGGATAGTGCTTAAATTCGCTATCCGAGGAATCATGGGGGTAGATATCTTCGAAGCGGGGCATGCCAGATTGAGGAATCTCCGGATGACCGTCCGCTCGCAGTAGCTCCAGGGAGGCAGCAGCAAGCTTCTGAAGCATGGGCTCGCCACCGACCAGTAAGTGACGTGTCCCGGTCTTTTTCAGCAAGTGGGCGACGGCCTCCGGTGAATTTCTCGGAGAGATTGGGAATACCGCAAACCCAGCGCGTAAAATCCCGACTTCGGTCGTAACGTAGGTGACGGTGTCTATACAGAAATTAACGTTTTAAGCACGGGCACTGTAAGGAGTAGTGTACGGACCAGTCGCTGCAAGCGCGGCGATGACGATGGGACGTCCTTCCAAGGCAGCTGTTGCGTCTTCTGGAGGGACTCGTGATGCGACAAAATGTGCAGCGCGATGAATCCCACGGGAAGCTTCAGCCCAGGAGATAGTCGTGACCTTCCCGGTGCCATCCTCGTAGACGAAGAAGGGATGACTGGGACTATTCTGATACTGCCACTCGTAGAAGTCGGGAAGACAGAGAGACTTATCGCTCAAAGGGGGAGCCTTGAAGGTCGAGCTATTCAACACTTGAGTTCTAGGAAGAGCGGACATGACGGGGAGAAAGGGGAGAAGGTAGATGGTCAGCAAGACCAGATATGAGGAGAGCGGACCACATCTCTAAGAGAACGCTTCTATGGATCTCCCGAGTCCGAGTCCGAGGAGATCCGTCCTTACTCAAAAACCGGAAGCGCATAGCTTCGGTCAGACATACACTTCGAAGCAACAACTTTACAGCGTCAAGACCCAAACTGATTCATTAGTTCCATCATGAGCGGAGATAGCAGAGCATCGGTGGCCATACGCGCATTCAAGTTCACAGCCCAGTTGTTACACGTCTCGGGCAATCAATTGTCCTAAACTGGCCACATCGTAGCACACGGGCTTAGTCAACATGACTTTCTTCCGGTGTATGACTAATCAATCAACCGAGAATGTCGCGGCACCCATATGCATCCTGGCCGCGGCAGCAGCGGTTCATTCGTTTATGCTGGGCACCTTACGCCCTTGCAGACTGGCCCTGGAACTTGGACAGAAATATAGTTGCTTTAGACCTTTTTCATCCGGGGCCCAAGAATAGATCATTCAACCTAGCACTGCCTGATGTCTGACAACTTTGCCAGCGGAATCCGGCCGGGCCACTTGCTTTGCTAATCCCGCATCCCACGGATACTCACTTTCTCGACCGCTCAACCGTCGCCGGCTCGGACATAGAATTACCCGCCAGCATCTATCAGCTGAATTCACTCGCTGGCACAATCTATCTGATGTTCTGGGCACCCAAGGTAACTTCGATGAGGACATACCATGTCCAAAAGTTTTGCAGAGCGCCTGCTTTGTGACAAATCCACTTTGCTTCTCATAACGCGTCACATGGCAACCTTGTCAGGTTGATCAAGAACGAATATTTTGCTCCTCCACCGTCATCGGGGGTAAAACCTCCGTCATAGCCACGCGGTCCCAGAAAGGAATGTTCGTTGTCTATTCATCGGATCAGCGTAACTTAGACGGCTCATTTGATGGGGAATGTCAGCCGGCGCGCACTGCATGGTCTGATGCATGAGGTGCAGTAGCCTCGTATGTGACTCGAACTTCGAAGCCAGGCTTGGGGCACACCGGTATTCATCTGCTAAATTCTTATGGCCGTACGACCCTTCTTCGTCGTTTTGGGACCTGCATTCTGACCACAGAACAACCATATTTCCGTCGTGCTCGGGCTCTGCATCGTCAGTGACTTAGAGCACTGCCCTGTACATCATGTCAACCATTGTGGCTGCTTATCATCAGATTTTTATTCCCTATCAATTAGGATCTAGTGGCTCACCGCCCCAAACCAATGCCGGCACGGGCGGATTGATGGCTACTTGTCCCTGCTCTCTTGTCCATACCTCCGGTCAAACATCGCAGCTGAGACCGATTGATGCGCAGTTTCAGAGCAGCTACACGCGATCGAGCAAAGCATGAAGCCATGAACTCTCCAGAGTCTCACATGTATATATAAACCCAGGAAGAGGCCCCGATCCAACCAGACCCACACATCCCTTGTTCCTCCTTTCTCCACTGCATCAGTACTTTTAGATCATCTTTTTCAATTTCATCACCATGTCTCGATCTTCTGAAAAGGCTCCTCTTCTCCACACTTCGTCTCCTGCCGCGGCGGAGAAGCTTCCCTTCCCGCTCGGGCTCGTCTCTCCGGGTGTTCGCCCCTATTTAGAACTCATTCGATTCCACAAGGTATGTTTTTTCTTCTTGGAAATATAGGAAATGGACTCAAGCATCACTTAGCCCACTGGCACCATCCTCATGTTCTGGCCGTTCGGTAACCTACAATTTCACTTGCTCGAGGATCTTGACTAATCGCCAAATTTAGCCTGGGGCCTGACCATGGCTGCGTACCACACGAGCTTGGACCTGACGACCTTCTGGACTGAGATGTTCAAGTTCCTGATCGCCGCATTCATCGTTCGTGGCTCTGCCTGCACTATCAACGACATTTTCGATCGCAACTTCGATGCTGGTGTTGGTAAGTTCTCCACCCACTGTACTGTCTAGACTTCTTATCTCAAATTGTCACAGAACGTACCAAGGGACGCCCTCTCGCTAGCGGGCGCGTGTCTGTCTTTGCCGCCGTCGTTTATTTGATCCTCCAATATC
Organism: Russula sp. MG48; assembly: GCA_003313725.1. Lineage (NCBI taxonomy): Eukaryota > Fungi > Basidiomycota > Agaricomycetes > Russulales > Russulaceae > Russula > Russula sp. MG48. Next base: position 4,239 of record QLOS01003038.1, on the reverse strand, counting down.
TCGCTGGCGTTCTTTTGTACATGCCCTACAAGGGCGTCGCATTTTGGGCAGCCATTGCTCAGCTTCTTCCTCTGTATGTCTGTGGTTGCACTTTTTCTAGTCCAGAGATTGATGGGATCTGGCACTTGCAGTTTCATCGTCTACCCTCTCATGAAGCGTATCACCTACTGGCCTCAGGCATGGCTCGGCATCGCCATGAACTTCGGTCTCGTCGTCGCCTGGGTCGCGGTCACCAACGAGGTTAACTTCCAGCTGCTCACCCTTCTCATGGTTGGCTCCTGGGGCTGGACTATGCACTACGGTTTGTTCACTTTCGTCACCAAAACCGGAAGCGTATAGCTGATTTGTTCGTTAGACACCATCTACGCCTGCCAGGATCGCAAGGACGACGTGAAGGTTGGCGTCAAGTCGACGGCTGTTATGCTCGGTGACTTCGTCCGCCCCTTCACCTTCAGCTGCGCCGTCTTGTTCGTCGCCACCCTCGCCTATGCGGGCATCCTCAACGAACAGTCCCCGTACTTCTTCTACGTCACTGTTGGTGGTACCTCCCTTCACCTTATCTGGCAATATGCCACTGTCGACCTCGACTCGCCTGACAGCTGTGGCTGTGAGTTATCATCGCGTCTGATTGCCCCGCGTATATAACTAACGTGTTTCTTGCAGTGAACTTCATCCGCAACGGCCATATGGGATGGGTTACCTGGGCTGGTCTCATGATTGATTACCTCGTCAAGATCAACAAGTTCCCGTTCGCTGCCTGAATTTGAAAATCATCCCTTTTGCACAGAATGAATCACTAGCATTTAGTTTTGGATCATAGAGTAATCGGAGCACATCCGTTCTGTGCTGTGTAAATACTAGGCATCATCTTAATCGCTATTTGATAGACACAGTTCCTCAATTTATTGTAATCCTTTCATCTACATATCATTGTTAAGAGTGTGAAGACAGCTGAGGTGAGAACGGAACCAAGATTGGTGGGTTCACCGGATCACATGCGGTCACATGCGGATCACGATCACGGAAGCGAGTTATTTACGTAATCGCGTTTGGCCTTTTTACCGTAAACTTGTTAACCCTGGCAGGCATTTGAGAAGCTGTCGCGAGCTCGTAGCTTTTTCACCCACCTTGAGTCTGCCCATCTCAAGTATGTCGCAGCAAGATTCTCCTCAACTTTTATTATGGAATCCGCGTACTTCCTATCTTTTCCTTGCAGCCCTTGTCTTCATCTTCGTGCAAGCTGGCCTCCTTGCCGGTCACTGGTCAGCTGAAAAGTACCTCCCACAGGGTTCTACCACCACATTGCAGCTCTCACGGCCTGGTCCCGCACGACTCTCGGGTAATGTCCCAGAGCACCCAATACCACGCCTCATGGACGACGCAGAGCATCGTTTTCGCGCTTTGTTGTCCAGCCAGAGCCGCTCCCTGCGTGCCGCCGTCGTAGAATACAGACGACGATACGGTCGTAACCCACCCAAGGGCTTCGACTCGTGGTGGCGTTTCGCGCAGGCGAATAAGGTGAAGATGGTCGATGAGTACGACGGCCTCGTTGGCGATCTGGAACCATTCTGGGAGATGACGGGTGAGGAGTTCAGACGGAGAGCGTTTCAGGTGTGTGTTCGCATCATTCGTTTTTGATCGGATCGCCGCCTAACGCGTGCACCGACCAGGCGGCTCAGGACCTTCCTTCCGTCGACTTGATACGCATACGAGGCGGCGAGGCGGAGGCCGTCAACGTGAAGTCGCGCATGGACACGGACGACGTGAGTATGCGCGCTCGCGGTTTCCTGAGAATGATAGAGAAGTTTCGCCAATCGGTGCGTCTTGCATTTGGCCCGAGGGTGTTTTCTGATCAACCCTCCACTGGGATTCAGCTGCCCGACCTCGACTTCGCTATCAATGCTCGACCGGAAGGCCGCGTGCTCGTGCCGTGGGAGTATCAGAAATACTCAAATATCACACGTCAAGAGTCCTTCGGTGTGTTCTGGCCTTTCCCTCCCTATGAGTCCTGACGAGAAAAGGGGCTTCAGGGGGCCTTGCAGACCACCTTTCCGTTCCCGATTGGAGAGGGGAGGGAAGTGTCTGGGAAGCTTATCGTCGAATATGTCCCCCAGATTCTCCAGCTCGACGGCTCATGAGCTCTAAGCAAGCGACCAGCTTCAACGGCACTACCAATTACTTCCGTCCTTCGTCGTTTCCTGGCCACGATTTTACTTTCGCCAGAGAAACGGCCGGAAAGTTATCTTTCTGTGACAACCCGTCTGCTCGTGTATCACAAGGTCATTTCTTCTCCGACTGGCGAACCGTCCCCATTCTGTATCCTATCCTCTCCCCTGCCAAAGGTTTGGGCTTCGGTGACATCAAGATTCCAAGCCATTATTACTACGGGACCACCCGGCGTCATACCTATGCGTGGGACGACGTGAACCTGGAAGCCAAGCGACTGGATAGTATGGAAATACCCTGGGAGAAAAAGGACGATAAGATTTTTTTTCGCGGCGCCACGACTGGCGGCGGCAGTTCGCCGCGAGGCTTCTCGCCGCATTACCAACGACATCGGTAACCTTCCCCCTCGCTTCTATGACAGTATCTCACGTATTTCAGTTTCGTCCGGCTCGCAAGCAGTACTTCTGAAACCAACCGCACAATTGTCTTCGCTGACCCACCAAACTCCACCAATTTCGTATACGCTTCCGTACCTATGGCCTCCCTAAATCGGGAAATAATGGATGTCGCCTTTGTCATCTCGGTCGATTACGAGAACTATCCCGGTGGCTTGGACCAGCAAGCTCAAGACAATCGTTTTGATGATGCAGCAGTCCTAAGGGACCACTGGGCACACAAGTACCTTCTCGACTTGGACGGAATGGGCTACTCTGGCAAATTCTTCGCCTTCTTGGGGTCTGATAGTGTCGTCATCAAGTCTAGTGTGTACCAAGAATTCTTCTCTGACTGGATACAGCCTTGGTACGTCTTGGTTCTATGCGCGCGTTTTTCCTGATACCACGGTTGTGTGTATCCAGGCTTCACTACATCCCGCTGTCGACGTCATATACCGAGATATACAACATCCATGCCTTCTTCTCAGGCGGTACACCAGATGCGCTTGTTGTTGTGAATTCCACAGCGCAACACGCTCCCCGATCGCAACGCATACCTCTCGACGGCGATAAGCGCCTCCGGCGCATCGCGCGTGCAGGAAAAAACTGGCAAAATACAATCGGCCGCCGCGTCGATATGGAAGGTGAGCTTAGCGCTTAATTCGAGTTTCTGAGTGTGCCAATCTGTCCACAGCGTATGTATATCGGCTATGTTTAGAATACGCCCGGCTCGCAGCAGACAATCGTGATACCATGGACTTTACACCCCAAGATAGGGTATGACACTTGTAAAAAAAATGGCATATTGTATGGTTTATTATATTAGATTAGTTGAGAAGACAGGCTGCTGGCTATGTGTCACTCACTGCCTTGCAGGTTGCTCATACAAAATGCTAATGTACTTATTCCTCTCGGCGGAGGCAAAGGCCTGCGCCGATCAAATTTTCAAGGGCTACTGTAGAAATGTACCTGGGTGATTACTGTAACTTCGTATCATTGTGTGATCCGGCGGCTCATAATCAGCCGCACTACAATCACCAACCACTGAGCGCCTGAGGACTCATGGAAAAACTACTAAGCTAAATGTAATCGTCGAGGCATGAGATCTTTGGCCTGTCATTGACATAAGACCATGCCAATGGTCTCCTCATCAAGTCGAGGCCCATCCAAGTTTTCGAGGGCCCAGCTTCGAGCGGAAATTCTGCGGCCCCCCCAATGGTCCAGGGCGGATCAAAAGAGACGTATTCAGTACGTCAATGTTTGCGTTGGAGGGTCCCGCTTCTCGGTGATACTGTAGTAAGCCCTCAGGCTTTGCCCCCGACCAGATTCCGCCGTTAGAGTTGCTATCACATATCACATACAGTCACGGTACTGCCAGCGGTAGTGTGCTTGCGCGGACGCTCTTCGAGTCCATTCTCATCGAACGGTTCAAATCGGATCGACCACTGTAACTGCGCCCCCCCTCGAGTCGAAGAGCGTCCTCCCCTTAATTATAATACTTTTCGAGTTGTCGATGAATGATGGATGTGCTCAAACCAACATTGTCAACAAACGGAAGCGTTACTTGTACCGGCCGGGCTCGTTAACTATTCGCCTTTTGCAGCTGTTGTGCCACATGGCAGCCGCACCGCCGGAGATC
>QLOS01003034.1:30532-62889 GCA_003313725.1 Russula sp. MG48 | reverse complement strand
TCTTTGTTTAACGACCCACACCTTTTTCTTCTCATCGCTCCCTATCCATCTAACAACCATGCCCTTCCTACGTTTCCTTGCGCTGGAAATGTATTCCCCCCGTAATCTTGGTACTACCATCCCAGCGCCTCCCGTTAAGACGGAAGATATTTTCTCGCTCCCGGAGCTAACACATTTTCACTTTGATGGCCAGAAAGCTGATTTGGAGGTGCTCGTGGCCGGGCTGGCAGCCCCTTCCCTGAAAAGTCTCCAGGCTATGTGCTATGATCTCACTGACACCCCTGCATTCTCGATCTCGCACCTCTCCAGGTTTATCCGTGACGTAAAAAAACGAGTTTCTGCGGTCAACATCAATATCGGCCGTGGCCACTTCACCATATCCATGTTGCATTCTATCGATGATTCGCCCTTCAAAATCGAAATTATCCCACAGGACGTGGTGACTTTAATGTCACAGATTGTCACTACGCTCTCCACGCTCTCCGCGACCCTCGCCACGGTTGAGGAGCTCCTCTTTACAGCTACCTCCAACACCGAAGACCCTAGATTTCTGCGGTGGATCCTTACAGGTCCTATCCTATGGCGCGGACTCCTCGAAAATTTCTGTAATGTGAAGATACTTAGAGTTCGGGGCACCATATTACTGGGCGTTGTGAAATTCCTCGAACAGGATGATGGAGGACCCGCTTTAGATCTTCTACCCGCACTAGAACAGATCGAGCTGTATGCCGCAGTGCGTCACGAAGTTCTTGGCGAAAGTCAACCTGCGTCGAGGTTCGAGTGGTCTGAGCCATTTGCTACTGCACGGCAACGGGCGGGTCGCCCTGTAAAGGTATCGTGGAACGCAGATCTGCTACCTCCAAATTATTTTTTGTATAAAGTGCCACTGTAATCGTCATTTGGTTAGGGGTCGGTGGGAGAGGCGAGTACGGACTGTAGGCCGCAGCCCGAGTATGCAGTGGGAATATTACCGTGTATTAGATGTTCATGCCAGCATTCCGTCATGTATTTTCGCACGCCTGCCGTGGCACGTAGCATTGTGGGTTCCAGTGGACGCGCGCGGGCGATGAAGGAATGTAATACTAGTTGATGATCCGTGCGAGGGCAGTGTTTCATGCCCAAATTGGAAGCGACATTGTACACATGATGCCACAATATGCCCGCCTTCGCCCCTAGCCTAGACGTGGAAGGGTGCCGCACGAGCCTGAGCAGGATGATGTCATTGCACCACAGACGTAAACACTGGACGTTGCTCGAACCGAAATTGTTTACCTGCGCCGTCGATACTGTACGACCGTGCTGGTGGGGGAATCTCCACTTTGATTCTCGGCATAAATCTCGCTAGCAGATGAGTGTTCTACTGCGGCCGATAGATATCAACGTTGTTTCTGATTTCTTGACTGATTAGACAGGATGGGAAATTCTCTCTCCGATTCGGCAAAAGCCGGCGGTGATTGTATGGTATATCAATCGATCCCCCCATCAATCGATCCCCAGCTATCCAAGTACCAAACACACATGTCCAACGTCTATGTACGATCATACCAAGCTGCTCCGCAGCGATGCTCAATTCCTCCTGATCCTTACCCCTAGTTTGATATCACCATCGACGGCCAGCAAGCTGGGCGAATTATTTTCCGGCTTTACGACCACATTGTTCCCCAAACCGCCAGAAACTTCCGGGAGCTCGCCACAGGCCAATATGGTTTTGGTTATCAGGGTTCCAGTTTCCACCGTGTGATCCCTCAGTTCATGCTGCAAGGTGGTGATTTCACCCGGGGCAACGGTACCGGTGGCAGGTCGATCTATGGGGAGAAATTCGCAGGCAGGTGTTCCGAAGGCTTCGTTTTGGCACGCAATGACCTTTTTCTAGATGAGAACTTTCAGTTAACGCACAACAAGCCCGGTCTCCTCTCCATGGCCAATGCTGGCCCCAACACCAATGGTTCTCAGTTCTTCATCACCACAGTGGTGACGTCCTGGCTCGATGGAAAGCACGTCGTTTTTGGTAAGTGCCAAATCTACGTTTGTTTCTTTACCTGTACGTCTGACTTTTCGTTATTAGGCGAGGTTATTGAGGGTTTCGAGGTCGTCCAACTAATCGAGTCATATGGCTCTTCAACTGGGGCAACCCAGAGGAAGATTACTATAGCCCGATCAGGTGCCATCTAAACAACCACCCACTTTACTACGGCTGCTTGTGTGACGTACACGAGCTAGGCGTAGAAGAATCGCAGAAGTCTGTTCTTGTACTAATACCGTCTTGTTGATATGATCTCATCGGTATCCACGTCGAGGGATTGTTATGATGCGCGTGCAGTATGGTACCAACAAACGTGGGATCAACCTGTCTTCATAGAAAACACTCGTTTTCAATGTCATCGGAAGCTGAGAAACAAATATTGATTCCATACAAACAAAATAAATTGTGTGCGCGCGGTAGAACGCGCTGGTGAGTGCGACGGGAGTAAGAATGGAGAGAAAGGGGGACAATGATTCAGCAGCCTCTCTAAGCAGGTGGCGAGGAGGTAGGAACAGAAGATGTTGGGACTTTAGAGACGTTCAAGGGACACAATGTCAGGAGGAAGTAATGGGGGGTTCGCGAGAGCTCTAAAAACGCTTCTTCGCTTGCCCTTCTATTCCACAAACCAGAGACTTTAGATACGTAGAGACACCGTTCCGTGTGGCCCGGAAACGTAGAGTTCAGTGTAGAAAGTAATACTAAGGCGGGTTAGGATGTAAGAAAGAGAAATCGGAGTTGAGATTCTAGGAAAGACGAAAGACAATACAGTAGCACAGAGGAATCGAGACGAGGGGTCAGAACTGAGAAGGGCGGTGACGTAACACAAAAAATTACATTCGTGCGAGCACTCTCAGTAGGGTCACCCCTGGATGCCGCAGCCTGTAGGGAAAAGGTGTGTTAAAAGTCTATGACATGAAGAAACACACCATAAAGGGGTGGGAGCAATGGGAACACGACGCGCGTACAGTAATAGAAGGCGTAAAGAAATAGGCGCTGCAGGAGGCAGCACAGTAAGGTAACTTATCTAGACAGAGACAAAGAGATAAGCGAGATAGGTGGTGGCGTTGTGGCACGCGAGCGGGCGTAGAGATAGCAGGGCCGTTGCGCGGTGAGCCATGCCGCTGCACTCGGAATGAGTCGCTTCGGAGCGCCTGCGACACCATCCGACGAGGCGTCCTTCCGTCCCGCGGCCACTTGCTTCCTATGCTTCGAGGCTTCCCTCATCGAAGGGCTGCGTAACAGAAACTGAAATGAGTTCAGTGTGCCCTCCTTTGATCTTACCTTTGCTTTCCTCATTGCCTCTACTAGTAATCGATCGTTCTATATATTTACTCGAACGTCGCTGCTCTTCAATACTACTCATACCGGCCATTGCCCTTCTCTAGATGCGTCCTATGCTCCTCTCTCTGACTCGGCTCATGTCGCTCGACGCCACGAAGCCAACGGACTTCCTTTCCTCCATGCAGTCTTGATCCATAACCGCACGCCCAATGTCCTATTTGCTCTACATCGCCGTATTTCTTGACAGCCTAATGACAAGCTACCCCGTTCCCTACACTACTAAACCTTACTTCCCTCCCTCCATACATTTCTCGACCATATTGTCGGCCGAACCGCGGACAATATTGTATATAAGCTGCGGTAGAAGCACTGCTAGAGCGAAGTGAAGTTTTATCAGACTCCCATTGTGTTCTCGAATTTCCCCGCGTGCTCCCTCCTTTCTGGCTTGCACCCTTCAAGACCTCGTTGTGCTAATCTGAGCCACGGCGCCGTCACCCGCTCGCGGTCGAACGACGAGAAAGCCTTCCCCTCTCTCTCTTTCTAGGTCCCTTTCTCTGTCTCTGCCGCTTCCTTAATAACTGTCTCCATCGCGTCTCGGCTGCGGCGGAGTTTACCACGTCTTGGCTTGCCGTTCCGCTCGCTTCGCCCTTGCTAGGACGTCTCACTTCAATCCCTCGTACTCATGCGCACGCCCGTCGAGCCTGCTTCAGCGGTATCACAGAGGTTAGTAGCTTTGAGGGCAAAGGGTGCAGAGTGAGTGATTACAGCAGCGGACACGCTGACCATACAATATGGCATGTCATAATCGACTACCACGACCAACGACATGAAAAACAATGTAGCAGTGTGCGTAACTGATTGGCATGATATTGGACATGAGTTGTCAATTTAGTTGACAATTGGATTGAAGGAGTAGGTCTGCAGACTAACCACGAAGTCCGTATGGGAAAAGGACGACTTAGTGAGGTAGAATGTATTGTGGGTGCCAAGCGTAGATGCGCTGACAGTCTGCTATAACAGTGGTCGCGGACGAGCTGTTCTGGCGATGAACAATAATATTGCGGTCATCATGTTATCGCCAGGCACGATCGCGGTGACCTTGTCGACAACAGGCAAGTTATACTGCCGATGGTCTGAAGAGGGGTCAGCACACGACCGAAGGAACGTGTTCGGGATGTGATGTTGCTTCACCCACTTGGAACGGGAATGTGACAGCATCGAAATCCAGCGAGCTTCTCCGAGTTCTTCCGAAATGGCAGAAATGCAATTTAACATGGAAAACTGTTCTTCCATGTCGCGGATGAACCTGGAAAGGTGTGGAAGGTCCATAGGGGATTGATCCTCGAATAGAATTGAACCTGTAGGAATGAGGCAGTCAATGAAACCAGCCACGAGCGCCTCGAAGCATGCTCTACTAGTACCACAAAAGTGAAAGCGATTCAATTTCTCCAGCTTCTATGGGGAACTCTTGCATAGGTAGTAGGAGAGGCCCATATCGACACATACAGGTCAAAGTTGACGCAGACAACGCATGCCTTGTAGATAAGTAAGGAGCGACGCTGCCGGGGACTGGCAGACGACAGTGTCGATGTCCAAACTGGGGTCAACGAGGCATGTTGTAGACGACAATAAATTGGATAAGGGAGCGAAGAGAACGCCTGCCAACTGAAGAGATTGCAGGCTCAGGGCAGAACCCATCAATATTGTGGTCGGAAAGTGGAATCTGGCCGAGCCCGTACAGAGAATTTTGAAGCTCCCCAGAGGAGGAAAAGGGGGATCCATCGCCCTGTAGGCCCTGTCCAACATCAGCTCTGTCCCTCTGATAGCGATCCTACGCACACGATTGGGATATATAAGTGCGGCAGCCGCGCGATTTTGTTCCTTCAACGTATGGATTTCAATGCTAAGATAATCGACGACAACTTGCAGTGGATCGGCAAGGGTGGGAACCGTTTCAACATGATCGACCTTGGGGACCTGCACGGTATGAAGAGAAACCGCAGATCTAGACCGGACGACGACGACAGCACCACACATCGCCATTCTCGGCACACATGTGCGAGCTTGAACCATCTATTTTTGCTGTTCCAGATCCATTCATAGAGGGGAACCGAGTCTGATCCAAAGCTTTGGCGATAAGAATCAAATGTCTCTAGTAAGATGTCCTCGGACACTGGAGTCCAGTACAATAATAACAAACAAACCAGAAGCGTGCCTGTTATTGTTGTACTGGACTCCAGGGGGCTATCGATTGTGTTACTAGGAAATAGTTCGAGATCATCACCGGGGCCGCCTTGCCTTTGGAAAAATTAGCTGAGCGTAGTGCGGGAGTAAACCAAGTCAGCATACATACTGCTGCGCAAGAAGTGTGTGCTGGAGGACAGCCACACGCTGCGGCGTGCCAACGGCCGGGCCCGGCAGGCCGGCCTGCCGGACCGGATCGAGATGGACGACCTGATCGTGATCGTCCTGAATCCTGATGACTGTCTCAACTCACTATAAATTTATTTTCACCCGATCCTACCTTCATTACGGATACTTATAGTACGATACTGTCTGCCAGTAGTCCCTCCGTCTTTCTCTCGAAGACTGAGTCCCTGCTCCAACAGTGTGCGGGTGTGCCACATGATTGTTCATCGACGCAGACACAGGAACTTCAGTTGAAGATGATACTACTGTAGTAGGGGAAGTCTAAGGCGCTGACACTTACAGTCGCAGGTACCAGGGCCGCCGTGACTCGACCTGTATCAGTAGTGTCATCATCGAGTCATGATGAGGCTCACACTGCAGTTGGCTTTGTTCAGTGTACGCTCACGCCCCATGTAGGGAAAGCTTCCAACAGTTGACTCTCTCGTACTCAGCCATAAAATCATAAGAATGATTTTCGATAAGTCATTTACTGGGAGGCCAAGCAACAACAACTAGTAAGTATAGGGGTATCACCGATAGACGCGTTGCGCTAACGTTGCAGCTACTAGTAGTCGCAGAAAGAAATCTTCTGTGTACTTGTATACAGTTACACACTGTCAAACCAGATTCAAGTGTTCAATATCTGCCCTCACTACGTTTAGCATCTCGCTCTGCTTTCAAAGTGGATATTTCGTTCAGATCAATGACTTTGAATGGCCAAGTCAGCCAATTCCCGCCGCTACGCATTGCAGGAACTCCCATGTCTTCCAAAATGTCGTCAACAAATTGGGGCCACCTGTGAAGATAGGTCATATATGGGCCACCTGGGTCAGGCAGGGAGACAGGCATTCATGCCATGCTCACGTCCAGAATGCGACTGCACTCGTATTACTTTCGTCCATCCAATTCAGGATATACGGGTAACGTCGTCGCACCCACGCTGCATCGTGCTCCGTTGCCTCGAGTGCCTCATCCACGCTCTGTGGGAGCCGCAGTGCGTCACGTCGGAAGTACGCCGAAATCCAATGGGCAGAAGTTTCACACACATACGCATGATGTGCTGAAAACTGTGAGATCATGAATTCTTTAGCGGTGGTGTTCGTCTGGGCCAAGAAGGCAAGTTACATACTATAGCTCCGTTGACGGCAAAGTCCCGATTCAAGATGTTCTTTGCAGGAACAAGTCCTCGATATATTGAGGCGGCCAATGCCGTTTCTCCTGGTGCGACGGGTGGGTTGGCAAGGCTCACGTAGTCCCAATCGTGCGTCATTCCTGACTCCGAGAGATGCCGGCCCAAGCCGAGCTGTTCCATCGATTCGTCTGTCAAGGATTAGGCACTTCCGTCGCCATATGTACACCCACTCACTATCAAAGGTCGAACGCCAGGTTGACTCGTACCCAGTTGCAAGAATGACCGCCGCGGCGGGAAACACACGTCCATCTTCAAGGACGACTGAGTGTCTGTCATCACCGAATTTTGCCACTCGCGCAGGCGCGATAGGCGTTATTTTCCCTGCATTCGCGAGTCCATGAAAACTCCCCTCCCGAGGGATTCCTTCGTCATTTGTGCGTGTGTTCCAAAATGGGGAATGGGTGCGACGAAGTGGGGAGTCGCGCGGGATTCCCAGTGTATAGAACTGGGACAGTATCATCAACTTCTCTGAGACTCTCCAAGGCTGGGGAAAATCTTTACCGAAAAACTTGCCAGAGCTTGCCAAAAACCGTACACTATAGCTGCACCAAAACGAGTTGTATGCAAGAATCGCCTGATAAACGTCAGAGGAAGGATCGAGTGTCATGGACCAATCTTACTCTAGGCGCGTGCGCAACTCCTTGTGGGGAGACATGATTGAGAGGAACCTGCAATTTTCGTCAGAAGTGGAACCACGGTGATCATTTTTAAAGACAATACCTGCTCTTCCTGATGGAAGGAGGCAGAGGAGTTGGACTTGCTAGGAATGCATCAGTAGTGTCGAATATCATCGTCACGGGGCGGCCTTCTCTAGCAAGAAAGGCAGCGGAACTGGAGGAATTTGTCAGATCCGAGCTCGATGCACGCCTGACCGAACCTACTCTTGTGCCGACCTCCCACCCCCAATGATTATGATAGGTGCCACTGGGACCGCACGAGGGTCACTGGCAACAGGTGGTGTGCATGAAAGGAGGTCGTCGAGTCGTGATCTGAAGTGCATTGAATGCAACACAGGACCGGAGAATTGGGCTAATTCGGCGGCAGCAAGGGTCAATGGTTCCGGATAGCGGGGCTTACTACATCCCTAATAATCATGGTGTGTAGTCTTTGATCAAAAATGTGAATAGAACTCACTCCGGTGCAAAGAATGATACGAGAGTAATATAAAATCTTCTCTGTACCCGTAGTTTTGTCATGCACAAGAACATTCCACCCCCGACCCTGGTCTCCTCGACGGATGTTGAGAATCTCTGTTTCGAAGCGGATTTTATCACTCAAAAATTGTTTTGCGAAGTCCTCCATATATCGTCGCACGTCCTCACCAGATAACCGGCCTCCCGTCTTTATGTAGTTATCAGGCTCGTGCATCGGCATGGTGGAAAATCTGAACTCCCCATGCACGCTGGATTCTAGGTTAGCGGTGGGACATGAGGGAGCTGTGGAGAAAGATTGACCTATTGACCTGAAGTCCCGGATATACTCGCTCCTCTGACCAGACGCCGCCCACAGATCTGTCGCGGGTGAGCACCTCGACAACCTTAAAACCATCTTGGAGTAGTATGTGGGCTGTTATGAGCCCAGCAATGCCTGAACCAACAACGCCTACTGGTTCAAGAAGTGGATCAGACTGGTTGTTGGGCAAGTAGGCACCCATCACGTCGTTGGGTGGACAAAGGAAGGAGCTAATTACCACTATTAATACCCCCCCCCTCCAAATATCTTCCAGGGTGTTGAGACAAGCTGGTACATCGGGAAAAACTTACTTTGTTAATCGTGGTTAGCGAGCAGATAATATGATTAATTTAGCCGAGATGATTCGGATTAATTTGATTAACTTGATCATTTAAATGAGCTTACCCCCCCATAGGCTAAGCTAAATTTAAACAATAATTTGGTGTTAATGGAAATCCAGGCATTAATCGATTAATCACGCGTTAATCTCGTCGGAGATCCCAACCATCACATGTATTTGGTAGCTATTTGGTAACTAGAGTACCGCTAATGTAGACATATGGAGCAACTGACACTTGTTGCAGTCGGGTGGGGGACTCATAGAGCAACGCGCGGGTGCAGGTATCTGCTGTTGAGGTTGTTATAACCCCTGTCGAGTGAGCGGTGGAGTGTCCATATTGGCGCCACTGAAATGCGAGTACGGGGGAGCGGAGCAATAGAGAGGAGGGGTGTGTGCAGCATAGGGGGGGTAGGTGCCTGTTGGAACGGTACCGCTGCAGGCAGTGTTAGCCAGGTCAGCGGAAGACCTAGCATGGACGGATTGGGATGAGGGTTCAAGACCTGCGGGGCCGTGTTGCCAATGTGGATCCATGGTGGCTCCTGCACCTCGTGCGGTGGGTGTTGCCTGTATGAGTCAAGTAGGGTTGAAAGTCCAAGGGGTGGTTCGTCCAGGTTCTGGATGGACGGAATAGCACGGCGCAAAGTCGTCAGCCTTCTAGTGATGAATTTTCAAGCAAGGGGAGGATATGTTTGAATACACACCATCATGTTTTCCTTTCCACTGTCATTCACAGACGTCTCATACTGTGCTGAGAGGAGCGTCAGGTTCCGCACGAGGGCGACCCACTGCTCATCCCTGGACATTCGCGTCTGCATCCACAGAAGGTAAACATACCGATTGTGGGGGCCTTGGGACGAGCAAGAGAGTAGATAGTGTCTGCACATGTAAGGATGAGGTAGGACTGGGTGTGTGGGGGGATTCGAAAGGCGGCGGCGGCTCAAGTCCACCATCTCCAACCGCGAGCAGAGGGACAAATAAGCGTTCTGTCACAGGCACAGACACGCTCAAGTAGAATAAAGTGCCAAGGATAGGTTTACGTACAAGTGGATGGTCGTGCTTGCATGGGGTCGGAGAGCAGGAATGCGGGCATTTGCACATTGTAGCAGAATTGGCAATGGGAGTGGGAACGTGTGGTCCAGAGGAAAATGCCCACTTAGTCCGATCGAAGTGGCGACGCGACTGCAGTTGATTGCCTATATTCCCTGAGACATTTGATGACTTGAGAGGGTACAGTTCATTCGACGAACCTGTGAGGCGAATGAACAAAGAACCCCCTCAAAGCGAGCCGCGTGGTGAATACCAGCTTTTCCTGCCCTTGCTGTGCGGCAATTGGTCCTTACGGTAATTGCACCAACAGTGAGTCAACAAACTTCTTGAAACAATCGAGAACCGCACGAGTCAAATGGCATGGCCAGAGATATACATGGCAATGGCACAATAGCATATGACAATGTCCATTCTGGTCCTTTATATATAGGGAACTGAGTATCTAGACAGTGTGAGTTATCAAGACATCCCTTACCTCAATTGCCATTGCCTCCGTGAACTCTGCTTGCTAGTTTGAGACTTTGAGTGAGCTCGGCCATGTCTGGCTCAGGGAGCCAGTCTCCACGTGGTAGTCTCCCTCAGATTGTTGGCAGCATTCTTTACCCGAGGCAATGTCAAGTGACTCATCACGGCCAGGATAGTACAGCGCAGCTGAGGACGGAGACAAGTGAAAAAAAAAAAAAAAAGACGTGTCAGTAGGTCAACAAACATGATTAGTAATCCGATTGTACATCCGCTCACTCCGTTTCAAACCACGCCCCTTACTAGTCGTGTTACAAGTCGTGAGGTGTCATCCCTGGCAGATAGGGCTATACCTGAGATTTTTGACAGTGCAGGTGAAGTGCCCTACCTGGCATATATAGAGTGGTTTTCAACATTCTCAGCAGCACCTGACCCCATCAACAAAGTGTGCCGAGTCGCAAGATCGATGCACAATGGGCGCCGCCAGGCCAGGTGTCATACCCCTGGACTCCATTTGTCGCAGTATGCATTTGTTCCCACAATTTAGCCCAGTTGCTCCTCAGGAATGGACTCCCTTTACGGAACAGTGTAGATCATCCTATGTAAATCCATTCACAGACAGGGATACACTTGCATAGCCACTCTTCATATTGTACATATTCGGTTATGGACAATATTATCTACTAGTAGCACGTTGGCAAATTATCTGATGCGTTAGCGAATTATACAGTATGCATTAATGACGCGTTAACGAGTGTTAACGAGCTTAGCGAATTATCTGACGCCTAGGAATCTGACGTATTGCAAATTATATGCTTAGCGACGTGTTAGCGATGTGTTCGACGCGTTAGCGAATTAAATGACGCATTAACGAGTGTTAACGAGCTCTCGGCTCTATTAACTGCTCGCTAACCACGATTAACAAAGTAAGAGTGCGTTTGGGAACAAGTTTGCTGCGCGTGGCATCAGCCAAAAAAAAAAACACAACCACAAAATTCTGCGCGCAGCAAAGTGACCGTTCGAGAGCACCCTTTCTCGGTTGAGATTGTGATTTGAGATTGAGATTGCCCTGCCAAAAAAAAAAACAGGTCTGGACCTGTTTTTATTTTTGAAATCGCAACCGCAGACGTTACTCAGGTGTGACACCCTATCCTCAGGTGGGCGGGCTGGCCAGCCGCCCACCCACCCGTCCTCCATACTGTCCTGCCACTGTACCACCTGTCCCTCCCTACTGCATACTGCTGCCATTACACGATACACTCTAGTTCCTTGGCCTAGTGGCGTGTTTTTGAAATGAAAAAAGAGAAGGACAAGACACCAACTATATGGTCCCGCACTGATGAGGCGGCTCTAGTGTATGCACTGGCACTACAGAAGGAAAAGGGCAATTGGGGTGACAACAACCCAAAGAAGGTTGCCTGGACAGCATGCGAGACAGCCCTG
Source organism: Russula sp. MG48 (assembly GCA_003313725.1). Lineage (NCBI taxonomy): Eukaryota > Fungi > Basidiomycota > Agaricomycetes > Russulales > Russulaceae > Russula > Russula sp. MG48. Next base: position 51,240 of record QLOS01003034.1, on the reverse strand, counting down.
GCTGGTAGTGAGACGGAATCTGGTGGTGGTGCAAAGAATATTATGGCTATCAAAAGCCGATGGCAACGTGTATGATCTGAGTCTGCTCCTTTTCTACCCAACAATACACAGTCTCAGACATCCATCTAGCTCAAGCAAGAGTATGATATTGTGAAGGAACTCCGAAACCTCTCTGGATTTGGCTGGGATGACGAGCAACACCTGGTAACAGCTTCATCAGAGGTGTGGGACGCATACCTTGAGGTCAGCTTTTCCAAGTCAGCATTCATCTGGCCCTAATTCCGATCCATCTGTGTTGCAGAAACACCCAAAAGCGAAACCATTTCGCAAGAAGCCATTCCCTTTGTATGATGAACTTGCTGACCTCATAGATGGGACCCGTGCAACAGGCGAGAATGCATTCCGACCAGGCCAGCCTGGCCAGTCCTCACATACTACACTGGCACATTCCTCGACGTCTCCCTCTAGTACTGATACCTTTGCAATTGATCCCATCCTTGAAGAAATATCTCGTGAGATGGAGAAGGTCTCCTCAAACAAAGTAATGAACACAGCTCCAACAGCTGTGACATCAATAAGTGTATGGTCCGCCTTTCCCTCTCTGCACAAACATAATCTCTGATGTACTTCAGGACGATGATACCCCTGATCCAATGCCAGTGTCCCCCAAGTTAAGCCTTAAACGTGCTAGGAACCCTGGGACAACAGGAAATGAGCGGCGCAAGACACGGCGCATCACAGCTGGTCAGGGACTGGTTGACATAGCAAGCTCAATGGACACCGCCATCAAAACTCTGGCAGGCTCTATCTCCCAAGCAACTTCTCTTGCACGCCCTGTCTCTTCACACCCAGCTGATCGCCAGGCAGCTGCAGTTGCTGCTATTGAAGATGACGAAGGCCTTTCTGATAATGACCTTGATGACGCTATGCTAGTCATTATGAAAAACCCTGATGTTGCAAACATCTATCTTGCCCTCAAAGCCCCTCGTGCTCGTACCCGATTCCTTCAAGGCCAGCTTGATAGATTCCGTAGTGATGTGTAGTTCTTGTTCACTTGCTCTGCCTGTATTGCCGTGACGCTTTCCCTCTCACTTGCACACTTGTTCATAGATGCCCACTGTATTCAGTTCCACTGTTGTAGACTACATGAAAATCACTTTGTTCAACAGCACCCTCTTGCCTCATAATCTGCCTGACCGGGAGAAGACTGAGAGGGTTACGACGGAGAAGTTGTCCAATCCGTTGGGCCCAAGCTCGTGCGAACAATTGAACGCGTGCCATCGATTGCTGTTCTCACGCGGCTCATACTACTACTACAGCTGATGACTCCTTCAAGACTTCCACATCGACTGAGTTCAAGTCTTACTCTGACTCGGAGGATACTGACCCCCCTTACAACAGCCAACGCTGTCCGGTATGGCACGGCGAAGGGTAAAGTTTGGCTGGTTCAGAACGGATTAACTGAGGACATGACATGGACCTCGACCAACAAGCTCGCATCACCGCAGTTTGCATAGACGGCGCAAACAACACTCGCAGATCTTTTCTCGCATCCCTCGTATATCTCCATCTCCCACAACCTTCTTCCTTCGAGTCGGTTCTCCATGCTATTGGCCACTACCTTGCCCAAACTGACATCTTCCAGACTGTTCACACACGTCCTGAACCTTCCGTAGATCCTGCAGTGAAACCAGGCGACATTGGTGTCATATTTACCACCAAAGAACGCCCCCGTTTCTTTCTTAAGACATCTACCAAAGTTGGAAACAGTGAGGGCAACGCGGTGCGCACCCCACAAGCCTCGCGCGTCGCAGCCCTCTCACTAGTCTTTCCTCTTCTTCCTCCCACAGAGCGCGACGTGTAGGTTAAGAAATGTTTTTGGTGGCGGAGAAATGTTTGAAGTGAACGTCTCCTTTGGCACCAAAACCCGCCACTCCTTCCATGCCACGTTCTCCGCTCCCATCACCCACACCCTCGATACCCACGGAGAACTGTCCATCTTTGCTCTCGACTGCGACAACACGTCCTACATGAGCGCCACAGAAATCCTCCGCGATGCGCGCGCCGTCACCTGTGTACATTCGCGCCCGTGTCAGCTGCCCCCCCCATAGATCTGACCTGCGAACGCGCTTGCTGTTGCTAGCATGGTGCGGTTGGTGCCTGCACAGGACAACACGAGTTTGGCTACGAAGCGGCGCTGCGCCATCTTTGCTCTCGACCGCGACAACACGTCCTACATGAGCGCCACAGAAATCCTCCGCGATGCGCGCGCCGTCACCTGTGTACATTCGTGTCCGTGTCAGCTGCCCCCCCCCATAGATCTGACCCATGAACGCGCTTGCTGTTGCTAGCATGGTGCGGTTGGTGCCTGCACAGGACAACACGAGTTTGGCTATGAAGCGGCGCTGTGCCATATTGGCGGCCTCAAACCCACCGTGTCCCTCAGGTTTGCATCGTCGTTCAAACTTCTTTCCTACTCGATTCTCAGCATGCTCACAAACGGCCTTCCCCCTCAGTGTACGCATGGCCGCAGGTACCTCCATCAAATCATCGCTCTTCCACACATGGACGCGCGATACACGCAACCACGCGATCTTCGGTACATGCGGCGTACGTACGGTACCACGTCCGCTCCGACATTATCTGATCATTTCCAGCTAGGCAGGCAGTTCCATTGGCGTGCCGGTATGGGCATGGGCACAGGCTCGACACTACGGTCAACCGTCACAGCTGCATGAGGTATTGTAATTGTAGACTACATGAAAATCACAAGGGTCTGTTCAATGACGCCCTCTTGCCTCATATTCTGCCCACATTGCCTTTGCAATTCTATCCCTGCGTTCTGCTGCTCTTCCCCGTTCCTCTGGTGTGACAGATCCCTGGAGCCTGCTGTGAGAACCATCAAGATCATGCTCCATGTCATCTTGATCATCGGGAATGTCATTTGGGTCATAGATGCGGATGAAATTGTGCACCACTGTAAGAGCGGAAACTATTTGAGCCTGTGTTCCAAGTCCATACTCTTGTGCAACCATGAGAACCTTGAAGCGCTTCTTCTGGACACCAAAAATGTGTTCAATGACATTTCGAAGCTGTGCATGGTGGTAGTTGAAGAGCTCTTGGTAGTTTTGAGGCCTATAGGGGAGACATTGAAGCAAGGCCACAAGAAGCAATGGTACAGATGTACCTATCCTTGACTTGTCCCCATTCCTTCAGGTGATACCTCACACCCCGATATGGGACCAAAAGAGCGTCTGAATTTGAATATCCAGCATCGGCAAGGAAGTATCGGCCGTCAGGGATTTTGAAGTCAGTTGTCCTTGCGTTTTCATAAACACAACTATCAGAGGCACTACCCTCCCATCCAGGCAAGACATAGACAAATTTCATGTCCATAGAGCATGTGGCAAGAACATTCTGAGAGATTCCACCTTTCCGGTTCCAGTATGATGCACGCAAGACTTCAGGGACATGAACTGGGATATGGGTTCCATCAATGGCACCAAGACAGTCCTCAAAGAAGGGAAAAACCCTCTTGTTGCCTTTGATGGCATCAGGGACAGGGGTATTGCGTGTAGGAAGCCTGACATATGTGCTGTAGACCTTTTTTGATGTGAGAGCATCAAGTATACGGTGAATAATCCTAGATTTGTCAGCCCGGTGAGAAAGTGAGACGCTACGCTGACACTGATCAAAATCACCTTGCAATGGTATCTGGACTTCGTTGGAACCGCTCTTGTAATGCTCGGTTGGATAAGCCTCAGTGGGCAAAGTGTAGGAAAACTGCAAGCTGCTCTTCAGCAGAGACGTGCCTAGTATCCTGAAGCCCAGCATGCTGCCCAAGGACAGTGAGTAGCTTTTGAAATACATGCTTGTGCATTCCTAGCTCGTTGTAAAACCGGCCATCATGCCCATTGAGGAGTTCATCAATCCATTCCTGACCAGACAGTCTTGATGTATGCTGGGGCACTTTGTCGAAGCGAGAAGCATAGGCAAGTGCAGATGCACCTGCTGTAGTGACAAGAAGTAGCCCAGCAACTGCTGCAACTTTGATTAGATGGATGGAGAGGTCCTCAGGCATCATGAGTGACTCAGGCGTGACAGCTCCAAGTCAGAGAAGTGGAATATATACAGAAATGCGACAGAGGGGGTGTACGGAGGATACAGCAAAATCTCTATTTCAGAAAATGCGATCACTATTTCGCAGTTGCAAAATAGTGATCGCACGCGGAAGTTTTCACGCACGAAAGTGGTGCCAAACGCACTCTAAGTTTTTCCCGATGTAGCTGACTGGATTAGCCGGTACGATGGACCGCGAGAATGTAATGATCGTATGAATGTAGATTAGATAATCTAAAATGCGTACCTACAGTGATTGGTACGCTACGCATCGTTCCACTCCTTTATTCTGTGTTACATTATCTTATTATTAGGTCTACGTGCACCTCGAGAAGGTGGGGAAAGAGGACGAAGTCCGCTCATTCTGTTCGCTGTGCCACGTAAGTACCAATTCTCCATATGGTATGGTCAGCTTGCCGATCTCTCGGATCTCAACACTCCCCTTCAAGTTGATGCTATACCATCTCAGCTGTGTGTTTTCTATGCTTAGGGCGTGCTAGCGCTTTGGTGAGGATGTCTGCGGTTTGGTCTGGATCTCGGCAGCTGTCTATATCCACGGTGCCGTCTTGTACCTTGTCGCGTACCCAATGCCATCGGATCGCTATATGTTTAGATCGCTTATGGAATTGTGGGTTCTGGGCCATCGCAATAGATCCGTCGTAGGCGCCCCTTGTGGGAATCCGAGCTCGCCATAGAAGTTCCTTAACAGACTCCTTCTCGCGCGGCTTTGGATAGCGCTACATATTCTGCCTCAGTTGATGATAACTCAACCTGTCATCAGGCTGAGCCTGATGACAGGCCACCTCGTTCCCTACACTACTAAACCTTACTCCCTGTTGGACCGGCCCGGAGTTAGGGACCGGACCGCGCGGGTTATCCGCATGGTATTACCGCTTCGTAATCATCTTAGATTAGATAAGTCCGTAGTATGTATTGATTAAAGGACACTGAAAAGATTCACGTTCTCCATTCGTTCCCTACGATATATTGCTTCATATGAGTTCATATATCACTCATTTACTCTCTGATACAAGTCCGAAGCTTTCGGCCGATTCTACGCTCTTTGTTGTGTATTTAAGGACTTCTTTTCGCGCCATATCACTTCAGTTTCTGACCACATAAAGTTATCGCTACCGTGTTTAGGTAGCGTACGTATTTACATAGTTGCGTAACTACACTCCCTCCATACATTTCTAGCCGGCCAAACCGCGGACAATATTGACGCGCTCACATGTATAGAAGCTGCGGTAGGAGTACTGCTAGAGTGAAGTGAAGTGAAGTTTTATCAGACTCCCATCGTGTTCTCGGGTTTCCCCGCATGCTCCCTCCTTTCTGGCTTGCACCCTTCACCCTTCAAGACCTTGTTGCGCTAATCTGAGTCACCGCGCCATCACCCGCTCGCGGTCGAACGGCGAGAAGCCTTCCTCTCTCTCTCTTTCTAGGTCCCTTTCTCTGTCTCTGCCGCTTCCTTAATAGCTGTCTCCATCGCGTCTCGGCTGCGGCGGAGTTTACCACGTCTTGGCTTGCCGTTCCGCTCGCTTCGCCCTTGCTAGGACGTCTCACTTCAATCCCTCATACTCATGCGCACGCCCGTCGAGCCTGCTTCAGCGGTATCACAGAGGTTAGCAGCTTTGAGGGCAAAGGGTGCAGAGTGAGTGATTAAGCAGCGGACACGCTGACCGTACAATATGGCATGTCATTATTACACATAATCGACTACCACGACCAACGACATGAAAAACATGTAGCAGTGTGCGTAACTGAACGGCATGATATTGGACATGACAATTGGGTTGAAGGAGTAGGTCTGCAGACCAACCACGAAGTCCGCATGGGAAAAGGACGACTTAGTGAGGTAGAATGTATCGTGGGTGCCAGTCGTAGATGCGCTGACAGTCTGCTGTAACACTGGTCGCGGACGAACTGTTCCGGCGATGAACAATAACATTGCGGACATCACGTTATCGTCAGGCACGATCGCGATGACCTTGTCGACAACAGGCAAGTTATACCGCCAATGGTCTCAAGAAGGGTCGGCATACGACTGAAGGAACATATTCGGGATGTGATGATGCTCCACCCACTTGGAGTCATGGGAACCACGGCAAAGGACGCGGCGCCGCGAGGTGAGATGAACAGCTTAACCTCTAGCCGTCGTTTGTGCCACCAGACGCAATAATTGTGTTCCTTCTCGCATCGAACCTGGGGTAGTGTTACAACGTACAGATGTGTTGGTTTGCGTCACCAGTATAGTTTTGGAAGCACCTCGTCTTCGTTCCAGAAGATCTTTACAAGGCGACCCGCCTGTTGCCATATAAAAACGAAGGACTCGAAGGTGGCGAGCACCTCTTGTCGTTGGATATCATCCACACATGTGGCACCGTGGACTGCCGACTCAGTTCGATTGCTCCCAGTGAGGGAAGAGCATGTAAGGCGTGCTCTCCATAGTCTTGCGAGAGGCAAATCGCAACGTCGAGCATTAATCCGCGTTGAACCCTGAGTATCTTGACATTATGGAACTATTCCAAGAATGCGCGCCATGGAATAGGATCTCTAAGGGGCCATGGTCCCGCGCCCACTGAGTCGGAGAAAGGGTATTCGAGGATGAGTTCCTCCAGTGGCGAATCGCGCGGGGAGCGCGGTACTAATCTGCGCTGTCCAATTTAATACCCGTACGTCTACTCTGCAGGGAAACCCACCAATGGAACGGGGGTGTGACAGCATCGAAATCCAGCGAGCGCGGCCTCCTCGGAAGAAATCCAATTTAATGGCGATAAGCTGTTCTTCCATGTCGCAGATGAACCTGGAAATGTGTGGAAGGTCCATAAGGGATTCATCCTCGAATAGAATTCTGAGAACCTGTAGGAATTGGGCAGCCAAACCGGCCACGAGCGCCTCGAAGCATGCTCTACTACTAGTAGTACCACAACAGTGAAAGCAAGTCAGCTTCCAAATTCTCCAGCTTCTGTGGGGAACTCTTGGCCATCGGTGGTAGGAGAGGACCTTGTCGACACATACAGGTCAAAGTTGACGCAGACAATGCATGCCTTGTAGATAAGTAAGGAGCGACGCTGCCGGGGACTGGCATACGGCGGTGTCGATGTCCAAACTGAGGTCAACGAGGCATGTTGTAGACGACAATAAATTGGATAAGGGAGCGAAGAGAACGCCTGCCAACTGAAGAGATTGCGGGCTCGGGGCAGAACCCATCAATATTGTGGTCGGAAAGTGGAATCTGGCCGAGCCCGTACAGAGAATTTTGAAGCTCCCCAGAGGAGGAAAAGGGGGACTCACCGCCCTGTAGGCCCTGTCCAACATCAGCTCTGTCCCTCTGATAGCGATCCTACGCACACGATTGGGATATATAAGTGCGGCAGCCGCGCAATTTTGTTCCTTCAACGTATGGTTCCAATGCTAAGACAACTTGCAGTGGATCGGCAAGGGTGGAAACCGTTTCAACATGATCGACCTTGGGGACCTGCACGGTATGAAGAGAAACCGCAGATCTAGACCGGACGACGACAGCACCACACATCGCCATTCTCGGCACACATGTGCGAGCTTGAACCATCTATTTTTGCTGTTCCAGATCCATTCATAGAGGGGAACCGAGTCTGATCCAAAGCTTTGGCGATAAGAATCAAATATCTCTAGTAAGATGTCCTCGGACACTGGAGTCCAGTACAATAATAACAAACAAACTGGAAGCGTGCCTATTATCGTTGTACTGGACTCCAGGGGGCTATCAATTTTGGTACTAGGCAACAGTTCGAGATCATAACCGGGGCCGCCTTGCCTTTGGAAAAATTAGCTGAGCGTAGTGCGGGAGTAAACCAAGTCATCATACATACTGTTGCGCAAGAAGTACGCGGGTGTGCCACATACCAGTGATTGTTCATAGACGCAGACGCAGACTTCAGTTGAAGATACTACTGTAGTAGGGAAAGTCTAGGGCGCTGACACTTACAGTCGCAGGTACCATGGCCGCGGTGACTCGACCTGTATCAGCATCATCAGGCTCACAGTTGACTTCCGTTGTTCAGGGTGCGCGTCACACCCCATATAGGGAAAGTTTCCAACAGTTGGCGTTCGAGTGCCAGTGGCACTCTCATAATACATAATACTATTATTTTTCGTACTCAGCCCTAAAATCATAAGAATAATTTTAGATAAGTCATTTACTGGGAGACTAAGCAACAACAGCTAGTCAGTATACAGTATCACCGATAGATGCGTTGCGCTAACGTTGCAGCAACTAGTAGTTGCAGAAATAAAATCTTCTGTATACTTGTATACAGTTACACACTGTCAAACCAGACTAGATTCTGTAGGAGGATAATCGACGCTCAGTCTTTGGGGAGAAAGACTGTATTGTGTATCTAACCTGTAGGAGGTTGATAATCGACGCTAGATACATAGTTAACACAATGTAAGGGTGAATGCAAATGAGTGTTTACTGACCTCAGTCTTTGGGGAGAAAGACTGAGGTGCTACGGCTACGCAGTGTCGTACTATAAGTGTCCATAATGAGGGTGAGGTCCGAGCTAAGACAGTTATGTACTGGAGCGAGACGAAGGGAATGATTAGTCTAAAGTAGTGCTGGTGCTAGTATCTGTGCGGTGTGGGCCATGTGCTTATCGGGCCATGGTTCCCACGCTGCCAGAGTTGGCACGCCGCAGCGTGTGGCTGCACCTCCAACAGATTCCAGTGTTCAAGATGTACCCTCACTACGTTTAGCGTCTCGCTCGGCTTTCAAAGTGGATATTTCGTTCAGATCAATGACTTTGAATGGCCAAGTAAGCCAATTCCCGCCGCTACGCATTGCGGGGACTCCCATGTCTTCCAAAAGGTCGTCAACAAATTGGGGCCACCTGTGAAGATAGGTCATATATGAGCCGCCTGCAGTGGGTCAGACAGGGAGACAGGCATTCATGCCATGCTCACGTCCAGAATGCGACTGCACTCGTATTACTTTCGTCCATCTAATTCAGGATATACGGGTAACGTCGTCGCACCCACGCCGCATCTTGTTCCGTTGCCTCGAGTGCCTCCACGCTCTGTGGGAGCCGCAGTGCGTCACGTCGGAAGTACGCCGAGATCCAATGGGCAGAAGTTTCACACACATACGCATGATGTGCTGAAAACTGTGAGATCATGAATTCTTTAGCGGCGGTGTTCCGTGTTCGTCTGGGTCAAGAAGGCAGGTCACATACTATAGCTCCGTTGACGGCAAAGTCCCGATTCAAGATGTTCTTTGCAGGAACAAGTCCTCGATATATTGAGGCGGCCAATGCCGTTTCTCCTGGTGCGACGGGTGGGTTGGCAAGGCTCACGTAGTCCCAATCGTGCGTCATTCCTGACTCCGAGAGATGCCGGCCCAAGCCGAGCTGTTCCATCGATTCGTCTGTCAAGGATTAGGCACTTCCGTCCCCATGTGTACACTCACTCACTATCAAAGATCGAACGCCAGGTTGACTCGTACCCAGTTGCAAGAATGACCGCTGCCGCGGGCAACACACGTCCATCTTCAAGGACGACTGAGTGTCTGTCATCACCGAATTTTGCCACTCGCGCAGGCGCGATAAGCGTTATTTTCCCTGCATTCGCGAGTCCATGAAAACTCCCCTCCCGAGGGATTCCTTCGTCATTTGTGCGTGTGTTCCAAAATGGGGAATGGGTGCGACGAAGTGGGGAGTCGCGCGAGATTCCCAGTGTGTAGAACTGGGACAGTATCATCAACTTCTCTGAGACTCCAAGGCTGGGGAAAATCTTTACCGAAAAACTTGCCAGAGCTTGCCAAAAACCGTACACTATAGCTGTACCGAAATGAGTTGTATGCAAGAAACGCCTGATGAATGTCAGAGGGAGGATCAAGTGTCGTGGACCAATCTTACTCTAGGCGCGTGCGCAACTCCTTGTGGGGAGACATGATTGAGAGGAACCTGCAATTTTCGTCAGAATGGAACCAGGGTAAACGTTTTTGAAGACAATACCTGCTCTTCCTGATGGAAGGAGGCAGAGGAGTTGGACTTGCTAGGAATGCATCAGTAGTGTCGAATATCATCGTCACGGGGCGGCCTTTTCTAGCGAGAAATGCAGCGGAACTGGAGGAATTTGTCAGATCCGAGCTCGATGCACGCCTGACCGAACCTACTCTTGTGCCGACCTCCCACCCCCAATGATTATGATAGGTGCCACTGGGACCGCACGAGGGTCACTGGCAACAGGTGGTGTGCATGAAAGGAGGTCGTCGAGTCGTGATCTGAAGTGCATTGAATGCAACACAGGACCGGAAAATTGGGCTAACTTGGCGGCAGCAGGGGTCAATAGTTCCGGATAGCGGGGCTTACTACATCCCTAATAATCATGGTGTGTAGTCTTTGATCAAGAATGTGAACAGAACTCACTCCGGTGCAAAGAATGATACGAGAGTAATATAAAATCTTCTCTGTACCCGTAGTTTTGTCATGCACAAGAACATTCCACCCCCGACCCTGGTCTCCTCGACGGATGTTGAGAATCTCTGTTTCGAAGCGGATTTTATCACTCAAAAATTGTTTTGCGAAGTCCTCCATATATCGTCGCACGTCCTCACCAGATAACCGGCCTCCCGTCTTTATGTAGTTATCAGGCTCGTGCATCGGCATGGTGGAAAATCTGAACTCCCCATGCACGCTGGATTCTAGGTTAGCGGTGGGACATGAGGGAGCTGTGGAGAAAGATTGACCTATTGACCTGAAGTCCCGGATATACTCGCTCCTCTGACCAGACGCCGCCCACAGATCTGTCGCGGGTGAGCACCTCGACAACCTTAAAACCATCTTGGAGTAGTATGTGGGCTGTTATGAGCCCAGCAATGCCTGAACCAACAACGCCTACTGGTTCAAGAAGTGGATCAGACTGGTTGTTGGGCAAATAAGCAACCATCACGTCGTTGGGTGGACAAAGGAAGGAGCCAACACCCACATTAGAGACTATTAATACCTCCCTCTCCGAATATTCTGAAACACCAGCGGCGTATAAAGACACACATGGTCAATCAACGAAGAAGCTCATTCTATGGTCAGCTGAATGTAATTTGCTGGAGCGCCCGGCCGCCGCGTTAGGGCCCAGATCGCGAAGTAACTGGCCAGATATCTGCGGCAATGCCGCTACTGGAAATCACGGTGATACCACATGATGGCACTCGTAACTCTGATGACATGAGCCAGGATGGCTCTTGAATGATTTCTACACCACCAGCCTCAGCCTGGGAGGGGAGGAGCATCCCCAAATTGATGATGTCACATGATCCGGGGCCGGAAACTCTGAGCCGGTCTGAATTGTTCTGCCAGTGAATGAATGGTCAGAATCAGACAAAACAGACCGTTTCAGACTCTTCAGACTGTTTCAGACTCTTCAGACTGTTTCAGACTCTTCAGACGCGAAGGCGGAGTCACGGTTAGGCGGAGTCAGACACGACAGACAGACAGACACAGACCGCATTCGGACTGCGTTCAGGCTGTTCAGACCAAGTTCAGACTCGGACCCACACAGTGATTCGTGCTCGCGTCGCCCTCCCGTTTACATTTGCGGCTTTACTTCATGGAGCACACGCCCACAGAGGGGGGCGTGTTGACACACCTCCCACCCTTGCCGATTGTCGTCGACTACTACAGAGCCAAAGCCCCGGACGTCAGCGTACAGAGTCGCATGGTTTCAGCACTCCGACTGGGACATGCTGAACGTGTGCGTGTGATCGCATATAGCGGGTTGTATCCAGGCTCGGAGATGTCCTGGGCTCTGAACCGTCCTTTTCCCGCTTAGAGAGCTTACAAGTCGAAACTGGTGCTTTAATATGGAAACTCCCAGCCACATTCCTCGGTGGTTCCGCCCATCTGCGCTGCCTCAGATTGCAGGCTGTACACCTCCGAGTCTCGTCCTTATCACCATTATTATCGTCTACGACGGGCCTCGTCGACCTCTATTTATCCATTGACACCATCTTCTGTCCACCGCCAGCAGCGTCGCTCCTGACTCATACAAGCATGCCTTTCTTGCGTTGCGTTGGTCTGGTAACGTCGCGCCATCGCCGTTATGGCGACGATAGCCCAGTGCTTTCCACCAGGCAGGAAGATATTATCCCACTCTCGCATCTGATGGACTTCCCACTTTGGTGGCCATAGAGTCCAATTTGAGGCGCTCGTGGCTAGGCTGGCCGCCCCTTCGCTGCAAAATCTCACTGTTACGCTTTATGATGATTCCTCTGCGGTCTCCACCCCGCACCTCTCCAGATTTATCCACGACATAGGTAGACCTATTTTTGAAACTGGAATGGTGAATTTTCGGTCTCTTCATTTCCTTGCACTACTCCATCGACGGACCGCCTTTTAATTGACGTGAAGAATTCAGCGATTTCGACAGCGGAGTTGAGTTGTGTGCTCTCCACCACGCTCGCCACTGTTGAAGCCATCCATTTTGCATGTAAGGATATACCCAAATACTGCTCGTTCTCATGGTTCGTGCATGGTCTCACTCCATGGTGCGGATTTCTCGAGCGGTTCCGTAATGCGAAGATACTCCGAGCGAATCGCGAGATAGGACTCGACGTTGCGCGATTCCTCCTACAGGACGATGGAGAATCCCAATTGGACCTCCTACTCTCACAAGAACAGATAGAACTGTATATCGCAGACGAATTGGTTAGCGAGAGCCATCGTGCGTCAGCGCTGGGCGACTTTAAGCGATTCTTGGCTGCATGGCAGCAGGCGGGTCGCCCTGTGAAAGTGTTCTGGGACATAGATCACGTAATTCCAGCGTAATTTTATCCAGGCATGTGAACTCACTGCAATAACGGAGTAACTTAGATTGCTGTCGGTGGTACAAGCGAGCGGTAATTTCTGTGTACTCGGACATGTGAAAAGGCTCGGGGCATCGGCATGGCATGCATACGGAAGCGAGTCACGTGGAATTGCCCAATTAGTATGGCGCAGCGAGTGTCGCCTCTCAGTTGTTTCCAGCTGACCATCTCGTCAACGTGGAAGCAACATGGAAACCTTTTCCTGGTCTGACTCCCTACGCGCACTCACCTCTCCATGTCTCTCCTGTCTCCGCTCCAAGAGCGAACGCAACGATCTCGAAGACCTCCTCGCCGATTCTGGCAGTGGCACAACCGCCGAAGCAGAGACGCTCTCCCTCCACTCTAACCCAGGCGTCCCACGTCGCAAGCGGGCACACTTTGGAAAAAGCATACGGCTCTTTGGATGGAACCTCTTTGGCCGCGCCCCGATCCGCCTGCCCGACGACGACGAAGAAGAAGAAGAACAGGCGGCGCAGGTGGCGCAGGCGGGCAAGAGACGGAGACGCCGCCCGCCACCCCCAACGATATCCACCTCGACGCTCGACTCAGACGCCGCGCCTCTCGACTCGGCTGCCATCGCCTCGCGGGCAACGAGGCATGCCGAAGAGGAGGCTGCGCGTGCTGCGCGGCGTGCACGCCGACGCGAGCGCAAGAATAAGAAGCGGGCCGCCCTCGCCCTCGCCCTGGAGCATGCCGCCACGCTCGATGGTGATGCAGAGTTTGAAGGGTTTCCAGGAAGCGGGGGACGGCCTGCGCCAGTGCCGTCCCCATCTGCACCCGGTTCGGAGCCCGGTGCCGGTACTGCCGGTGCTGATGATGATGATGACGGGGACGAGGAGGGAGATTTTGGTGCGGGGGCGTATACGCGCCGCACACCTGGGAGCTCTGACTCGGGGCGCGGGTCCGATTCCCGTTCTCGCACGTCGACGTCGCTGTCGCAGTCGTCATCGGGCCAGCAGCCGGTGCAGTCGGGGGTACAGTCGTACAACCATCACTACATCTCCCAGCAGCCTGCCGCACGCCCCGCGGTGTTGGCGCCGCCCCCGCACGCGCCCGCGCGACGCAAAAAGAGCAAGTCGTCCCGCTCGTCCGAGTCGGCATCGAAGACGTCGTCGTCGAAGCGGTCGCACTCGTCGCCTTCCGCATCGCAGTCGCCTAGCCTTGCGTCGCCCGTAGCTACCCAGTTCTCGGATGGGGTCGCTGCTTCCTCCGGGGAACTGCGCCCGACGCAACGGCCGAACGACTTGGGCCTGCACACCGTCGGAATCGAGCGGCTCTCTTCATTCCCGAGCCCCGGCATCGGCGGGCCGCGCAATTTGAAGCGGGATTTGGGTGCCTTTTTGGCCAATCGGGGTGACTCTTGAAGAAACTGGATACGACAATTATGATTAGCTATTCTATTCTATCTAGTATATGTACTGCTACACAGAGGGCGCTTGAGTCGTACTACTCCTAATTATTCATTTGCTGTGCCGGTAAGATACCACTCTTATATCAGGTGATGACGAGTCCGGGTCCGAGTCCAAGTCCAAGTCCGAAAGGAAATATACTGTCAGATCATAGCCAACCTCCATCGCTCCGATCACGACGATCACGCACTGCTCCGCCCGCGCTCGCAATGCGCGCACCGTGCGCGCCGAACTGAATCTCCACTGCATCTCCGATCACCCATAGGGGCGGCAGCAATAGCAGAATTATCGACGATCTCCCCGGACCTGCGGTGCTTCCGTGCGGACGTGGGGAACGTGAAACGTGCTAGCACAGCCTGGAGATCATCGTTGTCGTCCGCTGGTCATCACGAGATACGCGACGCCCAAAAATCAGGGCGGTGCTTGGAGCCAGCAAACGACGAGCCCGCACTCACCGATGTTTATGCACAGCTGGGCGGATAGCGGTACTTCGGAGGAGGCGAGCGGACAGACAAGCTCGTCGTCGTGCCGGGGCAGTGGAGACGTCGTCACAGATGCTGAATCGGTTGAAGATGGTGCTGATGGCAGATCCCAGTCTGATTCGGCTGCGCGGGAGACTGCGTTGCGGCGTTGTCTGCCCATGCGCGAGGCTGCTGCCAAAGCTGACGAAGGGGGCGGGGAAGATGCAGAGATTGTGGACATGGCGGGCCTCAGCGACTCTACGTTGTGTCGGGTGATCTTTGGGAAGGGAGGGAGCAACCAGAGGGTGTACTCGGTGGGGGTAGTTTGTTTCGTCTCCGTGTTGCAAAGACCTGAGATAATAAATCCCTGGACGGGGCTTACTCATTGTACCATTACTGTAGCTCAGATCAATCCGGTGCATCACTTTGCATAGACCATGCCTTATTTTGATAGCGGCAATCGGGGATGTTTGCGTAAGAAAGCGCTATTGTTGTTGATACCAAGTGACAGGGGGTGAGATGGTTGAGATGGCCGATCACGGTTTACCGTGACGTGACGCCAAAATGCGCCGCTGGTGATCACAGGCCTAATACTGGCCTTCCAAAGTCCAATCAACCTCAAGTTGACATCCCATCATCAAATATGATCTCCAAGGTCATTTAGAACAGAAAAAGAGGGAAAAAAAAAAGATGGAAGACGAGGATTGTGCTAAACCGTCCTCATTTCACGGCGCACTTTCCCGTTTTGCGTATGCGCCTCCATCACCATCATTTTTACCATCTCTGCGCCGTACACCCGATAAGGTAGCACGACCACAAAACGGGGTCCAGTCCTGCCATGAACTTGATGGGGATGAAAGGAACCGTGCGAGTTGCGTTCCCACCGCCGCCAAATCGCTCAAGCGCAAGGGAGAACGCCTGGGAAGTGGCTCTCGCTCCCCGAGACCAAAAAAGCCCAAGGTGGAGCGTGCAGGGGGAGAAGGATATTCCCACCTGAATGCGGTGCCAGATCACATAACAGAGGACTTGGACGGTACGCATCATACACATAAGAGAATCCGACCCTTTTTTGACATATCCTTTGTCCCGCGCAGTGCTGTTTTGCGGGATTAAGTACGTTAGTTGCCGGCTCCTCGTTCGCCACCGCTTTCCTGAGTGATTACCATGCAGTCCGGGCTATATGTCCGCAGAGCGGGGGCACCACTATGCAAACCCGACAAACCATTTCTGGCGATGCTTGCATCTCTCTGGTGCGTGTGAAGTTGAAGCTTTATATTACATTCCAAGTTTCTCGGCTGATGCTTGGAAAATCAAAGGATTCACACCAAGGTTACTGCTCGCCTCGGAAGACTCTGCACTTCCAGAAAAGTACAATCTTGGGCTTGTAAGTCTACGCCTGGATGCCATACATGCACACCTCTACGCGCCTTTTACTCTCCCGGACTCAGACTGCCGCTTTTTCTAGACGAACCTTGTCCAGCGTCCATCGGCCTCGGAGGCTGAGCTGTCGAGACAAGAAATGACTAACGCCGTGCCCACGCTACTTGCTAAAATTTCTCGTTTCCGTCCGCGCATCCTATGTTTCGTGGGGAAGGGAATTTGGTTACACGCCGAGCGCTCGCTGAGACTCGGGACGAGCGACGATGCCGGAGCTTGCGCACCCCATACAAATGAAACCAGGGCGATACTGAAAGAAGGATTTGGGCATTTGATTGAGTGCGCGCCGGTTTGCGTAAATACGCGGGTACCGAAGCCCGAACCGGAGCTTGTGGGTTCCCGCGATGCCGATTCCGCTATGTGGGGCGCCCACGAGGACGCCCCGCGGAGGCAAATATTGACCATCCAAAAAGTCGAAGAGGTTCTGAAATCCACGCCCTCACCCTCATCTCACTTCACGACCGGGTGCGATAGCGTAGCCTCCCGGGACGCGGCGCTGAGAAAAAAGGCGGTGGCGGCGGCGGCGGCGGCGGCGGCTGCGGAGAGGCCGACGTTTGCTTACGGACTGCAGCCTTACAAAGCTGTGCACAACGTGGGGCCCAACGTAAGGAGCCCCTTCCCGGTATCTCGTGATCGGGTTTGACAATTCCGATGGCAGAAATCGTACGTCCGGGAAACACTGTTTTGCGTCTTCCCTAGCACGTCTGGTCGCGTGGTCAGCCACCAGGTACGTGTATATGGGCGTGGTATGTGATATATATAGTTCACGGACACTTGCAACATAGCGCGATGACAAAGTATTGCTGTTCAAAACGCTGAGAGAGAACCTGGAGCGCGTCAAAGCTGGCACTCTCAACACCAGCTCCATGCGGGTCGTCCGCTTGTCATATATGGGCAATACTGTATCCACGGAATGAGGGGTCATCGTAGCAGAGCATACCCTAGTGGTCTGTTTTAGTAGCAGTCGCTGGTCTAGTGTTTCTTGGCCGCGGGGTTAAGCTCTTTCGAGGTAAGTCGGAGAAGCCAAAACTTGTCGGCCAATCCGCCTGTTCAGTCATGGAGATGCCCAGGTATCAGCGCCATCACTGCAAACTGCTGTATTCGTCGTCGCCGGAACCCGGGGCCCACCCTCCGCATCAAGGTTGTGGGATTGGTGCCAGTGCCAGTGCCGGTGCCAGTGCCATCGCTAGTGCGAGTCTTTCAAAGGCGAGACAGCTGTACGTAATAGAGGACGACCAGATACATCTTCAGGACAGCGATCCATCACTGGAGCTGAAAGATCCGGTGCCTAGTAGTGGAGTATCTACGGGCAATTCAGGTGGGGAGCTGGACGACTGGATATCGCCAGGGATTTGAAGGAGTCCAGAGATACATTATCATTTTGTGTAGTGGGGCGGGAGATCGTGTTTTTAGCGTGCGTTCTGTGTGATATAGTATGTTTGTTTCAAACTCGAAATCGGCAACACTTCTTTTGCCGACCGAGGCGCTAATCTTTACCAATCTTACGTCTTCACTCTTCTCTTGGTCATCAGTGCAGCGATGTGGAGTGAATGTCATCATGCCGTCGTCAGAAGTCCGGTTTGTGTCGGCCCGAAGCCGGCCCGGAGCGGACACTTTGAAAATGGTGGGCCCCCAGCTAGCTCGGTTCGTCCTCGACTCGGGTCATTTACTAGTTACGGGCTATCGTGGTCGTCGCAGACGGCAGTGAGGGCCCGATTTTACAAAAGCGTCGTAGTTGCGCATGTCCGCTCCCAATCCATATTCGCTACCAAGCTTCTTTTCAACACATGCAATCGTGCGCGAAATCATAAACCGGTACCTCTCAGCCGACCACCAACTCACTGCTTGCAGGACCACGCGTTCGCCGGCATCGGCGCGGGCACCGCCGCCGTGCTCTGCATGAATCCACTGGACCTGCTCAAGGTCAAGTTCCAAGTGTCGACGCGCGGGCCCGAGGGCGGCATCGGGCGCGGCATATGGCTCGCTCTGCGCGATATCCACGCCAGCGAGGGCTGGCGCGGGCTCTATCGTGGGCTCGGTCCGAATGTCGCGGGAAATGCGAGCAGCTGGGGACTCTACTTTCTCTTGTGCGTTGGGTCCTTGTTTCTTCCTTTCTCGTGCCCACGCCGCCGCCACCACCACCACAACCTTTTTCCCGTGGAAACTCTGGGCTCTTTAGTTACAACCAGCTTAAACGCCGCGCGAGCGTCAACGCGCCCGACCGGCCCCTCTCGGCCTCCCAATATCTGTTGTATTCTGCCGAAGCGAGTTGGGTATCGTTCCTTCCCCCCCCCCCCCTTCCCTTTTGCTGAATCTTACTTTTTCTATCTAGGCGCCGTGACGGCCATCCTGACCAATCCGATATGGGTAGTCAAAGTCCGCACGTTCACCGCGCCGCCCAACTCGCCCGCCGCGCACAGGGGGCTCTGGAGTGCGTGCACCCTCTGTCTGGGCCCTTGTCGCCCTCTCCAAGCTTGAGCTGATTTTTGCGTCGCCCCCAACCGTCGGTCGGTCCGATTGTGTAGGTGGGTTCCGCGCGATATTCCGCGACGAGGGTCTGTACGGGCTTTACCGCGGCACGACGCTCGCGCTCGTGGGAGTGGGCAATGGGGCGCTGCAGTTCACGGCTTATGAGAAGATGAAAAATTGGATGTTCGAGCGCAAGAGGCGGCGAATCGCCAAGCTCGGGCGCGAGTGGACAACGGACGACGATAAGCTGGTGCGTCCTAAAGGGCCTGGCCGAACAGCGCACGTTGAATTTTGAATCCGTAGTCTAACACGGCATACACGCTCATGTCCGGCACGTCCAAGCTCGCGGCGCTGTGCGCAACGTATCCATACCAAGTCGTCCGCTCGCGTATCCAGGTGACGATTTGATACATCCATATATTAAAGAAAAAAAGCCGAACCGAAACACTTAAAAAAAAACACCATTTTCACCGCAGAACGATTCTGCGCTCGCGCGCACGCACCACCGTACGATCCCGTCGACGATCACGCACACCTGGGCAAACGAGGGCATCGCGGGCTTTTATCGCGGCCTCGGTACGAACCTCGTTCGGGTGCTCCCCGGCACGTGCGTCACTTTCGTCGTATACGAGAATCTCGCCTGGTTGTTGAAGCGCGCCGCTGTCCGGCGTCAGGCGAGAGCGATGGCGGCGCGTGGCGACGGTAGCTAGTTGGTGTGATGATCTGGGGAGGCACGGAGGGGCGATCGCTTTTATTCAATCTTTTTTACGTACAGTACTTGCAACTACCATACAGCATATCAATGTTGACCCCACCACTCTATTCTGGACTTCTTTGAGGTTAGCACGAAAGGAACCGACGGCGACCGAACCCATCAGCGCGTTTTACATTAGCATTAGCACTGGGTAGCAAGGCGGCAGAGTCTTTCATCCTTGCGATTCTGAGTGACGATCTGTTAGACATTTGGACTAAGACAGGAATGAGGTGGATTCAGACGAGTGAGTGTACAAGGAACATTGTGTGCGCATTGATTGGGGCGCTAGCTACATTGAGATTATAAACTGCGGGGTGTGCACTGCACCAACCAACAAAAAAAGCCAATATGCAAACGTAACTATATGCGTATACACACTATTACAGCAAAAGTATGGATACAGTGTGGAGGGAAGAAAGATGATACAGCTCAAGTCTTAAGGTTCGATGGGTGGTGATGACAGTCCAAATGCGGGGGGTAAAAAATATAAGTTGAATGTGAAGGGAAAAAAAAAGACCACCAGATGCCCACGGCGCATGCGCCACATCCCCAAACGTCCGGCCCTCCAAGTTGTCACTTGGACTACCGCAAAAAGAGCTCGAGCGGGATGGGCTTGCGCCGTAGCCCAGAGGAGGCGGCCGTACGGCTCCCCGTCGCCGCCTCCGTAGCGAGCGGGGAGCCGCCGCCGCCGCCCAAGGCCAAAGCCGACTCGCTCGCACTACGCAGGTGCACTTTGGGCACCACCGCGTCCTCGCTGCTGACGCCGGCCCGGAGCACGCGCACGCGTCGCGCGACGGAGCCGAGGTGGAAGCGGAGGCGCGAGGAGGCCGAGGGCGGCGTTTGTGGTGATGATGGGGACGGCACGAGAGTGGCGAGGGTCGAGCAGGACCAGCGCGAGCGGAGCCCCTCGTCTACCGCCCAGTTGTCGTCGTCGTCGTTGCTGTCGTTATCGTCCACCTCCTTCCCTTTTTCTTTTCCTTTGTCGCCCTTGCCGTCTCTACATCCTCCCTCAGAGAACACCTCAGTGGAGGAGGGCGTGGGAGAGGGAGGTAGCGCGGCGTAGGCGCCTACGATCAGCTCGATAGGGTCGTACTCTGAGAACGTGCTTGATGTAGGGCTTTGAGGCATGCAGGGAGGAGAGAGCTGGATGGCACTATTGCTGCTGCCGTTATTGTTATGGCTGCCGCTGTTTGTGTGGCCGGATGGTTGGGCTAAGGACC